>CAJVQA010004788.1:0-17079 GCA_910591915.1 Cetraspora pellucida
CATTACAGGTATCCTAACCCAATTGTTAGTAACAGTTGCCATAATATGAATATTATATAGGTGATTATCCAAATTTTTGCCATTGATGGAATTTGAACACCCAACCTACCACTTGGGAGGTTGACAACCTGACCATTTCACTAGGTCGCCACACCTCAATAAATAAATTTTTAGAATTATATATATTGTAATATGATTAGAAAGATTCAAAGCAAAATTTATTTTGTCAAAATTATTTATTTTATTTATAAAAATATTTTCCAAATAATTTATCATCTTATTATTCTAACTTAAATAAAAGGTTAACATTTATAAAAATGTGGTTTAAAGTTTTTTACATTACTTGAATGTATACTAGATTCTTGGTACAGCAAATATTCTTTAAATTTTGTTTATATTAGAGTTAAAGTCAGGTTTAGAAATTAGAAAAGAGTAATTTATATAGTAAAATTATCTAATAAACTTTTTTTTAAGGTACTAAAGGTAGTTAGTTATACTAAGTTTGAAAAATAAATAATTTTCAACAAAATAAAACTGTGTTGAATTTTCATAAGTTCATCTGAGCTTGGAATCTGATTCATAATTTAGGAAATTTGTATTATAAGCTTGTTACATATTTAAAATATGCAAAAATTTTAATTATGCTACACACTTGGTACAATTTCATGCTGCAAATATATGCAGACCAGTTATGTAATTGAATTGCAGATTTAAATATTGCATCATTTCTTATATCAGGAATAGAGTAATGAAATTATAAAGTAGATGATTTATATAGAACAATAAGTAATATTCACTATTAAAATCTTAAGTTTGATTGGTTTATATAATTTATTCACCAAATTTTGGTTATTTTTTATACATTAATTTGTTATACATTATTTTTCACATATGAATTCATTATGCATATAGATCAACTGATATGCATATGCATTCAGATATGCAATTACAAAGCATAATTTGAATATAAAAAACACAAACATAAATGATATCATAGTTGCAATAAATAACAATATTGAAAAAAAGAATTTCAAATGCAAGAATTGGTAATTTAGTGCAAATTAAATTGTGTATTTGCCTGAAATTTAGTATTTTTTGTTTTTTTTCATAAGATTTTTTGTTGAGTTAATTGAATAATAATTGCTAATTATCAAAAGCAATTTATTATATAATTTCTTGTAAACTTTTGTTTGATTAGCTTATATAAGTTAATTAACTATAGTGTCTATTAAATGCTTTATAATATATTAATAGGATGCTAAATTAGTTCTAGTTTGTACATTACTTGAACTATTTGTTAACTACTATATTTGTCTTTTTTCTAGTTTCTAACATGACTGTATTATGCAGCTATCTTATATATATAGTAATACATGTATCAGTATGTATAATAAATCACTATTTGTACTATCTGAAGAACTTAACTGTTGAGTAAATGGGTTATACAAATGTCTATCTGTTAGCAAATTCTTCAATATAATTAGTTGTTCTAATATAGATCAATGTACACATATGACATATAAAAAATTAGATTGTTAATTTAGTAATCAATAAATAGTGGCTTATGTATTTATGCATTAACAATCAACAATAATAATCAGAATATAGTTCTTTAAACTGCTAATAGTTTCTATTATCCTAGTATAGAAAAAATCAAGTTGTATTCCTAATGCAAATATATAAATTTTATGTAATAAACTATCCAATCAGATGCAAAGAGACATCTACTACTTATATTGTACAAACTTTATTCCTGGTAATTAGTTACACATATTAATATATTGATTCATTTTTTAACATTATTTAAGATGCTACACAAAGTTACAAGAATGGAGCATTAATAAGATCTAAGATTTTGTAAACATTATTTAACTTACATATAAACTATAAGATAGCTATACAACATTGTTATGCAAAACCAGAAATAAAAGACATAAAGAGTATTAGTATTGCATATTATAAATACAGTATATAGGTTGTTGCACTATTGGGATATGTAGTGATGTGTTTTATATACAGTGCACTATGTACTATGTGTGGCAGAATTTTTGAAAGACTGTGTAATAAGACTTTTAGAATTCAGATTAGTTAGTATAATTGTAGCAGCTAGTATAATTCTGGTCAGGCTACATAATGCTATAAGCTGCAAAATAGCTCATCTCTAACTGTAAATAATGTATACAAAATTTTGCTAGTTCTTTCTAAAGTAGTTAGTATATAATGTATAGTGGTGCAGATTGCCAAAAGACAAATAAATTTTTAGAATTATATATAATGTAGAGATATTTTACTTATTATAAAATAATGTATTCTGTTCTAATATAAGCAAAAACAAGATATAGCTTGACATTGTTATATTTTATCAAATCTAATTTAAACAAGTTAACTTTTTTTTTTATAAAAATCATGCAATATATATGAAGTCAAAATCTGTAAAATCAAGAATAAAACAATTAGAAACAAGCTATGATTTTAAATCTGAAATGCATGCACATAATTTATATAAGCTATATTAAACTAGTTGCAATACATTTATTATATCAAGCAAATTTCTTATTCTTTTTAGTATTGTTTAAAGTTCTTGTAAAGGTTTTGTTATTTGAAATACTTTGTATATAATTTTTGAAATAAAAATACTTAAAATTTTATTAAAAAAATCTTGTCAGGTTTAAATAATTTTTTTAAAAGTATATAAATTTAAAAATAAAAGTATATTAAAAATAAAAGCTTAGTTCATTCATAAGACTTACTAATCTATTCAGAAGATTCTGGCATATAATTAATAATAAATAAAGATAAAAATAAAAAATAAATGTAAATCATTACAAATCAAAGTTAATCATTAATACACATATTAATCTTATTATTGATAAGCAAAATTGCACCATAGGGCAAAGTAAATAAGTTATAATAATACTTATTTATCTATATTAAATTTGCTAAATTAATCCTAATTATATTTAATAAACTTATAAACTAAATATAACTAAATTAATTATAGTAATTAGTATGTAATTAAGAGAAGATTTAGAAAAATAATAAAAAAGAAAAATTATGAAGAAATTATAGTATTATTACAGTTCTATACAAAGTTACAAGGATTAATTATCCAAGATTTTGCACATTGACATCTGGATAAAATAAACTATTATAATAGTAAGCACAACTTCAAATTATACAAAAATGAAATAAGATAGATGAAAGGCATAAAATAGTAAAAAGGCTACATAACAAAATTGATAATATAGGTAGAATCTTGTATAAAACAGATAATAACCTAATAATCAAAAAGTCATGATAATAAATAGTAAGAGTTTATATTCAAATTAATAACTAAATAAAATAATCTAAACACTTTAAAATATAAATATAATATTGATACCAAAAATTTATATAATACACAAATTCAAAAATTATAGAATAAAGTCACAAGAATTAATCATTCAATCAGATTTAAGATTTTGTATATTTATATCTAAATCATTTATAAACTATATACTATATTGTAAATTATACAAACTCTGTTCCTGGCATATAAGATAGTGCACAATATTGTCATGCAAAACCAGAAACAGAAAACATAAAAAGTATTAGTATTGCATAGTAATTACAGTATATAAATTGGTGTACTATTGGACATATGTAGTGATATGTTATATATACAGTACATTATGTACTGTTAGTTAGTATAATTGTAACATAATGTAATAGCTAAAAATAGGAAAATTGAGTTTTTTTTAAATCTATTGTGCAGATTGCGCAGTTTGTACAGTACCAGATTTCATATTTATACATATACAACATCTATTTTATATATATAAAGTTGGACTTCCATTATTTTTAATTAATACTTCAAGATTAGTTTAAATATCAATTTTTGTTGTTATTCATTTTTTTACTTTTTTTCTACATATCAGTAAATTTGCATCATCTGATAAATAGATGAACTCATTCTTAATAATTCTGATTAAATTTGCAGATCATTTAGCCAGATCTAGAACAAAACATTTTTTAATATAATCAAATAATCTCAAATTAATCAAAATTATGAATGATGAATTTTATCAATTAGGTAATATAAATCCATTTTTCTTTCAGACTGATTTTTTATTGGTAATTCAAACCTGGATTATAAAACTGACCAGAATTATGCCAGCTGGTCAGAATTATGAAAATTGCATTGTATAGTCTCAAAAAATATCTATGCAATGTCCTATCTCTAGCAGTAGCTCATTCCTAACTGTAGATACTGTATGCAAAATTTTTGCTAATCTTTTAGTATAGTACTATACAATTATATAAATATATATAAACATATAAAAATTGAATAAAATTTTAATAGTAGGTATGATTAACATAGGTTGTAAAATTAATTTTTACAAGTCTATTATTTATTTGGCATATGAATATGATGAATTATTGAACATAACTAATAAGTATTATTTAATATAATTATTTAACTAATGCTTACTTATTATACAAATAATTTGTTACATGTTCATATCAAATGAAAGAGAAAACCTAATCCTTTCAAGTAAACCATTTTTATGTTTAAGGTTTAGGTAAGTGTAAAAATTGTTCTTTGTTCATATAAGATTATAAAAAAATTGACTTTGTTGAAATAATTTTTCTTTTACAAATCATACATATTGTTATAATTTCTACATCTCTACTCTAATTTGCATTTTGTATTGTTTAGTTTACTATATACCCTCATTTATACCAACTAATCAAATCTCTAGATACACACTGTACAGATTGTATGTGAAAAAAAAGTTTATCATAAAATAATATATTACTAAGCATGTGATGTAAGATGGCACAGATTGTCAAAAGAAAAATAAATTTTTAGCTTTATATATAACATAGAGATATTCCATTCATCATAAAACAATGCACTCTGTTCCTGATATAAGCAAAAACAAACCATAACTTGATTTTGTTATATTTTATCAAATCCAATTTAAACAAGTTACTTTTTTTTTATAAAAATGAATAACAAAAAAGGAAAACCTGTAAATTATTTAACTCATTATCTCATTTATCTTGATAATGAGTAGAATAATTTATAGGTTTTTCTTTTTCATTACTCAAATCATATGATGTATATGAAGTCAAAACCTGTAAGATCAGGAATAAACAATTAGAAAACAAGGCATAACTTTAAACCTGAAATGCATGCACATACACAAATAAGATACCTACATAGGTTTGTATAAGCTATATTAAGCCAGTTGAACTCCATTCATCATATATTGATATCAAGCAAAAATCTCACATTCTTTTTAGCTTTGTTCGGAGTACTACATAAAGTCACAAGGATTGATCATCCAATCAGGTCCAAGATTCGCACATCGACATCTGAATCGCATATAAACCACTAGGATAAAGTAAAACGTTATAATGGCAAGCGCAACTCAAAATCATGCGAAAATGAAATAAGATAGAGATCAATGAAAACGAAAGGCATAAAATAGTAAAAAGGCTGCATAACAAATTTGATAATACAGGTGGGATTTTGTTTAACACAGGTAATAACCTGACAATCAAAAAGCCACGATAATAAATAGTAAGGTTCCGTGTTTAAATCAATGACTAAATAAGAAAATATAAACACTTTAAAATATAAGCATGTTATCGATGCAAAAAATTTATATAACCACAAATTCAGAAATCACGAGATAAGTCACAAGGATCGATCATCCAATCATATCCAAGATTTTGTACATCCACACCTGAATCGCCTATAAACGTTGTACGTTGTACAAATCCGTTCCTGGTATAGATACGTTGTACGTTGTACAAACTCCGTTCCTGGTATAGCGTAAACAAATGACAATTCAGGATATATTATTACCGTTACCAATATGATTAAATATGGTGTATTGATGTCGCATCCGAAGTAGCGATTTATCTAAAGTAGCCATTTTATATATCTAAAGTAGCGCCCTGGCTAAAATTAAAATCTAATGCATGCATGAAGATCTAATTTCAGGGGCTTAATTTTAGCCAGGCGCTACTTCAAATAAATCGCTACTTCAGATGCGACATTGATACGTAAATAGTTTCACTAATTTTTTTTACATCTAAAATGTCAACTAAACCGTCGTCGGATGAAATTCACAAACTTACTAGCAAATTCGGCGAATTAAGTTTTGAAAAATGCCAAAAATCAGCAGAAAAAGGAGAATCTAATGGAAAATTCGTTCTTGGTTATTGCTATGAACATGGAATCGATGTTGAAAAAGATGAGCATAAGGCATTCAAATATTATCAAGAATCTGCAAATATGAATAATTCTTATGGAATGCTTCAAGTTGGTAATTGTTATCTTCAAGGAATTGGGGTTGAAATCAATCAAAACAAAGCATTTGAATTTTACAAGAATTCAGCAAAGGCAGGTAATTCGAAAGGATTCTCTAAACTTGTCATTTTATCAGATGAAATGGGACGTGCAGACGGAATGTTTCAAGTTGGTAGTTGTTATTATCAAGGAATTGGGATTGAAAAAGATAAACACCAAGCATTTATTTGGTATAAAAAATCAGCCGACATGAATGATCCAGAAGGAACATACAGGCTCGGTTACTGTTACGAACATGGAATTGGTGTTGAAGAGGATAAAAACAAAGCATTTGCTTATTATCAAAAATCCGCCGACCTTAATAATCCTAACGGAATCTTCCAAGTTGGTTATTGTTACTATTTAGGAATTGGGGTTGAAATCAGCAAGGAGAAAGCGTTTAAGCATTATTTAAAGTCAGCTGAGGCGGGTAATTCCATGGGGATCCGAAAAACTGCTATTTGTTACTGTTACGGAATTGGTGTGGAAGAAAATTTTAATAAATATCGGGAATGGATTAAAAAGTAAGCTAATTTTTTTAATTTTTAATATTTTAAAAACTGAGAATATTTTCACACAATTTTAATAATTCAATTGTATTTATCAGGGAGTAAGTATAAAAAATCTATCAATTTATAATTAATTAAGTTTACAAATATTAATTTTTTGTGCTAATTTAGCCCGTAAGTATAAGAACATAAATGTTTATTTACCATTACCTACTATTTCATTCGCATTAATCGTTGATTCATATTAATTTAGTTAGTAAGTATAAAGAATATCTATTAATGAATGGAATTAAAAACAAGAACACAAATCAAGAACATAAATACTTATTTACCGTTACCTAATATTTCATTCGTATTAATCATTCATTCATGCTCATTAGTGAGTGAGTATAAAGAACATTTATTAATGAACGGAATTTAAAAAAGATCACAAATCAAGAACATAAATACTTATTTACCATTACCTAATATTTTATTTGTATTAATCATTTATTTATATTAATTTAGGGAGTAAGTATAAAGAACATTTATTAATAAATGGAATTAAAAACAAAACACAAATCAAGAACATAAATACTTATTTACTAATACCTAATATTTCATTCGTATTATTTCGTATTATTCATTCATATTAATTTAGTTAGTTGAGTATAAAGAACATTTATTAATAAATGGAATTAAAAACAAGAACACAAATCAAGATCATAAAAACTTATTTACTATTTCATTCACTTTAATCATTAATTCATTCATATTAATTTAGCACGTAAGTATAAAGTACATTTATTTATTAATAAATGGAATTAAAAGCAAGAACACAAATCAAGAACATAAATACTGATTTACCATTGCCTAATATTTCATTCATTTTAATCATTCATTCATTCATATTAATTTAGTAAGTAAGTATAAAGAACATAAATACTTATTTACCATTACCCAATATTTCATTCGTATTAATCATTCATACATTCATTCATTCATATTAATTTAGTTAGTGAGTATAGAGAGCATTTATTAATGAATGCAATTAAAAACAAGAACACAAAGCAAGAACATAAATAGTTATTTACCATTACTTAATATTTCTTTCGCATTAATCGTTTATTCATTTATGTTAATTTAGTCGGTGAATATAAAGAACATTTATTAATAAATGGAATTAAAAACAAGAATACAAATAAAGAACATAAATACTTATTTACCATTGCCTAATATTTCATTCGTATTAACTATGCACATTAATTTAGTTTGTGAGTATAAAGAGCATTTATTAATGAATGAAATTAAAAAAAGATCACAGAACAAAATATAAATACTTATTTACCATTGCCTAATATTTCATTCGTATTAATCATTAATTTAGTAAGTGAGTATAAAGAACATTTATTGGTGAATGGAATTAAAAACAAGAGTACAAAGCAAGAACATAAATACTTATTTACCATTACCTAATATTTCACTTGTATTAATCATTCATTCATATTAATTTAGTTAGTGAGTATAAGGAAAATTATTAATGAATGTAATTAAAAACAAGAACACAAATCAAGAACATAAATACTTATTAACCATTACCCAACATTCCACTACATTAATCGTTCATTTATATTAATTTAGTCGGTGAGTATAAAGAACATTTATTAATGAATGGAATTAAACGCAAGTACACAGATAAAGAACATAAATACTTATTTACCATTCCCTAATATTTCATTCATATTAATCATGCATATTAATTTAGTTTGTAAGTATAAAGATTATTTATTAATGAATGGAATTAAAAACATGATTACAAATAAAGAACATAAATACTTATTGGCCACTACCTAATATTTTATACGTATTAATCATTCATTCATTCATATTATTTTAGTCTGTGAGTATAAAGAACATTTTAAAAACAAGAACATAAATACTTATTTATCATTATCTAATATTTCATTCACATTAATCATTCATTAATTCGTATTAATTTAGTACGTGAGTATAAAGGTGATGGAATTAAAAAAAAAGAACACAAATCAAGAACATAAATACTTATTTAACATTACCTAATACTTTATTCGTATTAATCATTCATTCATATTAATTTAGTTGGTAAGTATAAAGAACATTTATTAATGAATGAAATTAAAAATAGGAACACAATTAAGAACATAAGTACTTATTTACTATTACCTAATATTTCATTCATATTAATTATTATTATTAATTTAGTCTGTGAGTATAAAGAAGATTTATTAATAAATGGAATTGAAACAAAAACACAAATCAAGAACATAAATACTTATTTACTATAATCTAATATTTCATTCGTATTAATCATTCGTTCATATTAATTTAGTGAGTGAGTATAAAGAACATTTATTAATGAACGAAGAACACAAATCAAGAACATAATTACTTATTTACCATTACCAAAATATTTTGAATCATTTCATTCGCATTAATTTAGTCGGTATGTATAAAAACTATTTATATTTGATATAAAGTTTAAAATAACATGGCAGATAATTTAAAATACGTATATTCTATAAGCTACTCTGAATATGGAAAATGTGCGAATTGTAATGAATATAATACGAGTGAAGCATGGTGTATGTCATGTGATCCTGACATTGCTATTCGAGAATGGAAAAGTGTAAATTACGAAATTTATGATTGCGTTAGAGAATTTCTACTTAGAACCTCTAAATATGAAGATGTGATTGATTGGATTCCATTCGCTCAATTATCTGATGTTAAAAAAATTGGCCAAGGGGGATTTGGATCTGTATATTCAGCAAAATGGCTTGATGGTATACGTAAAATTGATAGAAGTAATCATAATTATGTAAGAGCGCGTGAACGATCAAGTATCGTTGCATTCAAGACCCTTCCAAGTTCAGATGAGTTTTTAAAAGAAGTATGTTAATAATTTTTATTGCTTTTATATTTATCTAATAATTTATTGAATTAATTCATTATTTAACCCTTAAGTTTAAAAGTCTTATGACATGTAAATTAAATCATAGTAAGCTCGCAATATATGGAATAACTCAAAACACAGAAACAAACGAATACTTTATGGTATTTCAATATGCTAACGATGGAAGTCTTTATGAGTATTTAAAAAAGAATTTTAGTACACTTACATGGCAAAGTAAATTGAAAATACTTCAAAATATTTCAGATGATTTAGATAGTATTCACAGATTTGCAGGATATATCCATGCCGATTTTCATAGTGGCAACATTTTGCAAGACAAGCGCTCATATATTGCAGATCTAGGATTGTCTAGAAAGAAAAATGAGTGTGTTTCAGAAGGCGATGTCTATGGTGTCATGCCCTATGTTGCTCCGGAGGTCTTGTTAGATGAGAAACATCTTACACAAAAATCAGATATCTATAGTTTGGGTGTTATTATGACAGAAATGTCAACTGGAAAAAGACCTTTTGACGGTCATAAATTTGATACAAACCTTGCAGTTAAGATTTGCAGAGGGTTGCGTCCAGAAATTGCACCTGAAACTCCCAACTGCTATGTTGAATTGGCAAATCAATGTATGAATGCTGATCCAGAAAAGCGGCCTACTGCCAGGGATGTTTATAATAAATTTCGTGATTGGAATGATATCATGGAAAGTTTAGATAATGCAAATGAAATTAAGAAGCAATTCTTAGATGCTGATAAAATTATCAAAATATTACCAGTAACAGAGCATTCTGATGAAATATATACTAGCAAAATTATTAGTACTAAATTAATTTCAAAAGCGTTTAAAGGTGTTTGTTTCTTTAATTAATATTATACAGTTAAACCTCTCTATAATCACATTCAGGTTTTAAGAATTTGGTGCTTATAAAGAGATTGTGTCTATATGGAGGTTAAATTTTATAAATATTATATAAGTTGGTTTTAAAATTTTATGTAATTATAGGCAAATGTGACTATAGAGGAGGTGACTGTAGATAGGTTGGCTATATATTAAAAATTATATTTATTTATTTAAATATTTATTTAGATTTGCCTTAATTCAATTCTGCTTAAATTAAGCTTGATATTACGAAAAATTTAGATAACTTTGGTATGTATTCAGTAATTTATCGCAATAGTGATGTATCACTACCTTGATCAACCAATTAGAATGCAAGATCAGGTGTAATGTGAAAACATTGTCTTTTTTGAATAATTGTCTATAACAAGATTTTGCATATGAAACTACCTTTTACGTTCTAATTGAAAAATTTTCTTGCAAAATTTTAGGTTAAAAACTCTATTTTCTAAAGCCATTTCTAACTTTAGTCTAATGCTAACCTTAACTTTAACCTAACATATTTTATTATTATTTTAATTTAATATTATACATGATCTTATAAATAACAATATTTCATACAGATGAAACATTATAAACTCCTTTATAAATTAATAATTTAAATTAATTTATTTTTAAATAAGTATAAAATATAATTTATAAATATAATAAAATAGGATTTGGTTAAAAAGTTTATTATATACTCAGTACATTTTTCTGTATTTTAATATTTTATTAAAATAATCTCTGTGTATAACTAATAAAAATATTTGTTACATAATTTTAAACTAGCTTAATTATAATTCTAAATCTAATTTTATAATAACAGTTATATAATTTGTTCTATATAAAATTTTAATTATAAATTATGATTTACTTGCAAGTAACCTGTGCTTTGCATGGAAATAAATATTTTTAAACAATTGATAAGTTGTAGTAAATGAGTTTATATATAAAATTTATAAATGAAATAATATATATTTACATAGTTATGTAATATTGGTTATTTTTTTATATTTTTATTAACTAATGAATGTTTATATTGAGTGTTATATTGTAATTATAGATGTGTTTTGTTGAAGATTATATAGTATAAGTTAATATTTATAGATAATAATTTTTTTAAGTATATTATAGATAAGATTATTAGAGAATATTGTTTAAGAATATATTTGAAATAACTTATGATTATTTATAAAGTAAATTTTATATAGATTTTATAATTTAGTTTAGTATAGAATGTGAATATTTTGGGATAATGTTTGGATTTAGAAAAGAAGTTATAATTATAGTTTTATATTTAAGATTTAAATAGGTATGAGATTTTATATTAATTTATTATTTATATACAATAAAGTAAATTTGAAGAAGAGATAATATGTATATAGAAATTAATATTATAGATTTGAATAGTTTAATATGTAATTAATTATTTTTGACAAATATATAAAGTAATGTAATTAGATATAAATAGAGAGTTTAATAATAATTTTAATAAAAAGTTTGTTTTATAAATAGTTAAATATAAATTAATTAATTGATGTATTTGGTTTTTAAATATTTATTTAATTAATATTTAATTTATTGTAATTGTAATTTATTGTAAATGTTTAATTTGTTATAATTGCGATTTACTATAAGTTATTTAATTATATAATATTTTAATATTGCGATTACTTTAAAGTAAGTGTTTAAGTATATAATTGAAGTTTTTGTTTTTAATATATCAGAAATAAGTTGAGTAAAATAGATGCATTAGTGAGAAGAAGATTTTGGTAAATTAATTATTAGTAATTTAACTATATATAAAATAAGATTAGTAATAAAGTTATATATATAAAAAATAAGTGCCAATAAAGTAAATATAATTGAAGATAAAAATATTTATATAATAAATTATACAATTTTGATTAGATTATATAAATTTGTTATTTGTTAATTAATAAATAATTTTATTGATTCTTTATATATATTTTTATAAGTATAATAAAACTTAGAATAAAATATATTGTATAAAGATATTATAAGTTTATTTATTTATTTTTTTATTTAAAATTTGTATTGATTTTAAAAGTACATTATTTGTTTTTATAAAATTAAAAGTAAAGAAAATGCTTATTGTTTATAAAATTTGTCTTTGTTATCATCTATTTTAGAATTATATAATTCTTTTTTTTATGAATTGAAGTATATATTATATGTTTTTTATCTTTTTGATAATTGTATAATTTCTTTGAGAATTTATTAATACTGTTCTTTAGTTTTTTCTTATCACTTTCTTCTAAAGAATCATTTATAGATTCATTAGTATAATTAGTTCTTTTATGTTTTTGTAAATACAAGTCATTTAATAATATTTCATATTGAACTTTTAGTTCCTTATACTCTTCACAAACATAATTACTTTTATTATTTTTCTGCCATTAATGTAAAAAATTAGTTCTTTATTCTATTAAACTATTTGTCTCTTAATTTAAATTTTATTATTTAATTTTTGTTTTTTTTAATTGTATTTTAAATACAACTGCTCTTAATATGTTTATTAAGCTTGTCTCTAATTTGTATAAAAAAATTTTTATACTTAATAGTTTTATATTGCATGTCTTTTTATATATATCTTCTCTTATTTTTACTCTATTTGGTTTAGTTTTTATTAACTTTATTTTTAGTATTCACAATACTTTTATTTCTTATTATACTATTACTTTTCTTTTTATTAAACTTCTTTATTTAAACCAATAAATATATAAACAAATATAGATTTCATACTTTATTTTATGCTTTACACAGTTTCAAATTATATCTTCTATTAATTTATTCTATAGTTCTTCTTTTAGTCTATTTTTATCTTCTATTTAATATTACAAATTATTACTAAAATTGATCTTTAAACTATTTAATGAATTAAATTCTACATTTCTTTTTTTTATATTATTACTTAAAATTAAATATAGTTAAGTTTTAATTACTCTTGTATATTTAAGTTACAAATTATATGTTTAAATTATTATTCTTTATATATAATTTAAAAATAAGTTTTTTTTTATAAAACTTTAATTAAATTTTAATAAAGTTAAAAACATAACATTATCTTTAATATTTAAAAATATATACAGTATATAATTAAGTTATTAGTTTTATAATTTATTATCTAAATTTATTTATAAAATTTCATTATAAATTAAATGATCAATATATCTAAATTTTATTTTTTTAATTTATTTAATAAGAGTTATAACAGCTTAGTAAAGTAGATAAGTTGTCAACTTCTAAGTAGTAGGTTGTGAGTTCAAAACTCACTAATAGTAAAAATTTAAACAATTACTAATATAATATTTATATTATATAGCAACTATTTTTAATAATTAGATTAAGATATCTGTAACTATAATTATACTAATATGGCTAATAATTATAAGTATCTGTGTAATTAGTTATACAAAAAAATACAAACTAGCATTAAGCAGTGCAAACTCAAGATAAGTTCTTTTAACTATGTAAATCTGTAAAAATTATAGAACAAATAGTATATTTAAAAAAACCTAAGTAGAAAAATAATATAAATTTTTGACAGCATTACTGTAAAGTCTAAATATAGAAAACAGATACCAATATGAAGTATTCAAATAGGCAAAAACCTTTAAGTAAAAAGTACTACTAATTAGATTACTAAAATTCTAACTAATAAGACTAGAAAAAAAAATATCAAACTGATCTAATATACTAATAGACTGGCCATAGTTCTATTAGTTTATTAGAATTAAAAGTTTTAAAAAATGACAAAGATATACTAAAAGTACTAGAAATATGCTTTAAATAAGATCAAGTCTAAGTGAACTTTGCAAGAGCAAGCTCTGTTAATAATTTATAAATAAATAGCTTAGTTAACAAAAGGACTTCCTAAGTTTTACAGTCAGGTAGCATGCTCTAAAATTAGATAATAACTTAACAGATTTACAGAAAAAAAAGCCAAATATTGAGTTAGATGGCACTTAGTTGCACAAGAACTGTGATAACTATTACCTAAATACAGTATAAAGATTAAAATATTTAAATAGATAGTCTTTTATAGATTATAAGTATAGTAACTAGTGTAGAAACCTTTAGGCAAACTACTTAAATAGATAACTAAAAGTTATACATATAACTATTTGTATGCTTACTATGTACAAGTAATATATAATATATTAACTAAAAACATAAATAAAAGCATTAGCTGCTATTAAATATTAATTGTAATAATAATAATAATAATAATAAAACTTTATTTAATAATAAAAAACTATCAGTTTAATTTTTAGATTTAAAGTTATAAAATTTTTATATTAAAAGGTTTTTTTATAAAATTTTAAAAATAATTTATAAATAATATTAAAAAATATTATAATATAAAATTAATTAATTTTTTGATAATTTTTATTGCTTATTTATAAGTAATATATATTATTTTACTAAAATAGATAATTAGAACTATTAACTAAATTAAGATAAAATATATATAACTTATTAATAAACAGTAAAAATTATCAAATATTTAACTAACTTATTGTTATAATACTTCTTAATATTATTTATAAACTATTTTTAAAATTTTATGAGAACTCTCTAATGTTAAAAATTTTACAACTTTAAGTTCAAAAATCAAATTAACAACTTTTCTTGTTAAATAGAGTAAAAAAATAAAATTTACTTAAATTATATATATAAATTTAGATGCATAAATCATTTGACTTATAATTAAAAATTTTATATATAACAAATTATATAACTGTTATTATAAAATTAGATTTAGAATTATATTAAGTAAGTCTAAAATTGTGTAACAAATATTTTTATTAGCTATACAATAGAGATTATTTTAATAAAATTCTAGAATACAAAAAAGATGCACTAAGTGCCTAATAAACTTTTTAACAAAATTCTATTTTATTATACTTATAATTATGACTTATTTAAAAATAAACCAATTTAAATTATTTAGTTTATTAAAATTTTATAATTTTTTAACTATATGATATATCGTCACTTATAATATCATGTATAATATTAAATCAAAATAATAATAAAATATGTTAGGTTAGGTTAGCATTAGACTAGAGTTAGACGCGGATTTAGGAAATAGAATTTTTAACCTAAAATTTTGCAAGAAATTTTTTTATTAGAACGTAAGAGGTGGTTTCTTATGCAAATTCTTGTTACAGACGATTATTCAAAAAATACTTGATTTCACGTTACACCTAATCTTGCATTCTAATTGGTTGATCAGGAATATCAAGCTCTAAATATTTAAATAAATAAATATAATAAAATTTTTAACATATAGCCAACCTCTCTATAGTCGTCTCCTCTATAATCACATTTGCTTATAATCACATAAAATTTTAAAACCAACTTATATAATATTTATAAATATAACCTCTATATAGGCACAATCTCTTTATAAGCACCAAATTCTTAAACCAAGGATGTGATTGTAGAGAGGTTTAACTGTATAATATTAATTAAAGAAATAGTCACCTTTAAGCGCTTTTGAAATTAATTTAGTACTAATAATTTTGCTAGTATATATTTCATCAGAATGCTTTGTTACTGGTAACATTTTGATAAATTTATCAGCATCTAAGAATTGCTTCTTAATTTCATTTGCATTATCTAAACTTTCCATGATATCGTTCCAATCACGAAATTTATTATAAACATCCATGGCAGTAGGCCGCTCTTCTGGATTATAATGCATGCATTGTCTAGCAAACTCAGTATAGAAATTCGGAGTTCCAGCTGCAAAATTAGGTCGCAATCCTTTACAAATACTCACTGCAAGGGTTTGATTAAAATCTCTGACATCATAAGGGTTTCGTCCAGTTGACACCTCTGACATGATGACACCGATGCTGTATATATCGGCAGCTTTCGTGAAATCTTGACCTGTTAAAACTTCTGGTGCCATATAAGACAGTACTCCATAAATAACATCTGAATCATTTTCACCTTCTTTTTTGGACAAACCAAGATCTGAAATATAAGCTTTCATATTTTCATTAACGCCTTTATCCAACAAGATATTGCCACTGTGAATGTCTGCATGGACAATTCCTGAATTATGAATACACGATAAATCCCATGAAATATCTTTAAGTAAGTTTAATTTAGTTTTCCAGGTAAGATCACTAAAATTTTTTCTTAAAAACTTGTGAAGACTTCCATTATCAGCGTATTGAAGTACCATCAAGCATTCATTTGTGCTGTTTTGGGTTAATCCATATATTTTAAGTTGGATACCCCGCAAAATACATTTTGCATTATTCTCAAACTTTGTAATTAATTAGTTTAATAAAAATTATTGAATAATTATTAAATTATATAATTAATAAATTATTGAATAAATAAATTTAACTTACTTCTTTTAAAGAACCGGACAAAGTCTTGAGT
>CAJVQA010004789.1:0-17078 GCA_910591915.1 Cetraspora pellucida
GAAGCCCACTTGGAAGACCCAAGTAGAGAGGTAACCTGAACTTTTGACGGTGCTACTGTAAAGACTAGACTTGTGAATGGAGCTAGAACTTGTAAAACTGGGCAAATGTGCTGGTCCTTGGAGAGGGACCAGATGAACCAACCAGGCTGCTGGAATTTTCGGGTTCTGGAGAAAAAGAGTACATGCTGGCAAACATGTAAACTAGAGGTATGATCTCACCCTACCTTTCTGGGCTATCTGGAATAGCAGCTTAGTGAAACTTAAATTGAATACCAAAGTAGTAAGGATATATTGTGAAGTTAGTACCGGAGTTGGGATGAACTCTACAAAGGCAAAATTGGTTTAATGGTATGCCCTGACTGCCAGTGTTGGTTTTAGCCATAGCGATATCAGGTCAGCTGTAAGAATGAGATACAAAAGATTCTGGAAGGTTTAGTACAAGGTCAAAGGTTCAAAAAAACTGCTTTAAAGACTTAGTGACCATGGCATATTTTTACTAGCATTAGCCAGGGTCATTGGTAGGCAGAGGTAGGTGGGTGGATATGGAAACAAAGTAGTTAAATAGAGAACCTACAAGTGGGTTCCAGGTATGGCAGCTAGTATAGAACCTTTGAGCAGACTACTTAAATTAGACAATGACTAAAGTTGTACGAGTGGCTAGTTGTATACTCTTCTCATAGTTGCCCCCTGTGGTTGTAATGCAACCATTAGCCAAATATACTATCAATAAAATCCTGGGTCGCAAGTACTCACCTTAATATTTAAAAAAAAAAATAAAATAAAATATTATTCATAAATTGCCTTCTGTTCTTATATTTATATTAAGCTTTATTGCTTTTAGCAATGTCAAACAAGCTAAGTTACTTTTTCAACCTTCTATATTTTCTGGTATTTTTTTTATTTTCTATATATCTTCTGTTTAATCTGCTCTTTGGCACCCTTGTGTTATTCTTAGTTTTGTTAATTATTTAAGACTATCTTGTCTGTTTAGTCTTGCTAATAGGCTACTTATTTGTTTTGTCATTAATTCTTGTTATAGTGTTCTGCAGCTTTCAAGATCTTTGTGTTCTATTATGCAGTTTTTTAATATTCTTTGTAGGTTGCTCTTTTGCTTCACTAAGCTTATTATTGATTAATGTACTTCACTTATACTTCTTTCTGACATTTTTGTTAGCTGTAGCATATAACTTGATTTTGATATTATTACTATATTGTTTATATATGCAATTTGACTCATTGTCATCTTTTTGTATCTAAGATCTCTTATTGTTTAGTTCATTATTCTTTTAGCTTTTTTTTTATTAGCACTTTACTTATTCTGTTATTTAGCCATATTCCTAGTAAACAAACTATCTTGTTCTTTGCTTTTTTTGTTATTTTACTTTCTCCAAAGATTACTTTTTTTTTTTTTTTTTTTACTTTTGTATTCATTATCAAAAGCTTTGATTTGGATCTATTTATCTCCATGTTATTTATTTTAAAAAATTATTCTGCTATTTTTAATATCTCTATTAGCTGTTTTATTATTTACAATCTATGTTATATCATCTGTATATGCAATAGCTGGTTGGTAATACTTTGTAATATTGCTGCATTGCATTTCTCTTTTGATCTGTTGTTTTATTATATATTCTAAATTTTTGTCTTCTTGTATTCTCTTTAACAGTAGATCATAAAAAAGTACCATAAAAATCAGACCCATATACTCCCTTATACAGTGTACTCTTTACTAGTTTGAAGTGCCAGTTTGTGACTTATACCTGAGTATAAGATATATCTTTAAATAATATATTGTTACATATTAATTATAACATACATAAAGTTATAAAAAACTGGTTTTTTAAAATGAATTATGATTAGTAAAAATTTATTAGCAGAGCAAATACATATAACAATATCAAGAACTATTAATCAACAATATCTAATATAGCAAACTCAACAATGTATTATAAAATTCTTTAATTATTTTATGCATGATCACTATATTATAATTCAATACACTACTGGTAAAATTTAAAAATTAGTCATGTTAAATAACACAGTTCAAATGCTACTCAAACTGCTATTCAATATAGTGAATTTTTAAATTTTACCAATAGCATATTTTTCATATTGAACATTACATTTAATTAATGATAAGTATAATGCATATGCATGATATCTGAAATATGCATATTTTTGCTCATCAAGAATTTATATATGTTTTTGTTAGGCCATATAATTTAGACCAAAGAACATAATCTGAGTAAAATTAAGAGATAAGAATTTAAAAAGTTACAAAAATCTGAAAGAAAATAAATGAACTTCAAAGACAAGCAAGGCATAACCAAAATTCAAAAAACATAATGATTTTTTCAAAATAAAACAAAAAAAAGAATTTATATCATGCAGTATCATGTGCATTAATACATATGTTATTATAAAATGCACATTTTTCCATCACTACACTTTATAAAACATTAACAACAAATTGCTTTATTTAAAAAAATTACAAAAATTGATCTTTTATTTCCAATCATTACCACTTCTAGTTTCTTTATACTCTTCACCATTAAGATCATTAGAATCTGACTCCTTTTCAATGTTTTTTTCATTTACGCTTGTTAAATCTTCTTCCAAAATTTCATAATCGAACACCAAGTCATCTTTAGAACTATTCATTTCTACTAAAATACCACAACACTTGAATGATTTTCTAATTAAATAAGGATCAATCTCATCTTACAATTCTTCTACCCATTAAGCTAAATTGAAATACAATGGCTTTTTAATACATTTAGCAGAGGTAAATTGATAAGGATTATTAATTATTCATTTGTTATAATGAAAGCATATCTGTTAATTAAAATTTTATTGTTGATTAAAAAAAAAAAAAAAAATTTAATATATTGTACCTTTTCTTTGAAATATTTATTGATTACAACATCAAGAAGTTGCAATTTACTGATTAGTTTACCAGGAATAACTACAAGATATATATTGTTTTCCTAAAAATAACTTTTAACAGAATCTTTTGTATGACCACTAAATGAATCCAAAACAAGAAGAGATTGAGAATTTCCCACTTAACTATGTTTAGACCACACATTATTAATCCAATAATGCATCTTCTCTTTATTGCACCACCCTTTTGCATTTATATGAATAATAACACCTTTAGGAAAAACTTTGAGGAATGTTTTTTAATTTGAAAATGCATACTGCAAGAAGCTTCCTTTCATCTGCAAAATATTCCAAAATTACAATAAAAGATGTTCTTTCATGTCCAGTTGTCTGAATGCTTACAGTTTTAGTACTATGTTTTTCAAGAGTTACTGGATAATGCAAATCAAATAACAATGCTGTTTCATCCATATTTTCAATATATTGAATGTTATAGTTGTATTGATAATGTTTGAACAAAACAAAGCTTAAGAACTCACTTTGTAGTTCAATAAGATCTTCAGAAAAATGTTGCAAAATTGTTGTGTGTTAGTGATTTAACAGATCATTATGGTAAAAAATTCACTTAACCAACTATTGAAAAACCTAAAATTATCGATATTAGAATATGTATCCTTTATTTTATTAGTTTTAACCAATGTTTTAGCCTTTCTAACAACTATATTTCATGTAACAGCCATCTGTTTTTTATAAAGAATTTCAACTCATTCAAATAGCCTTTCTTCTAAAAGTGGATACTGAGCTAGACAACTATGATTGAGCATTAAAAGATAAGATGCAACATTTAAAAGATCCTGTTTCTTGCTTTGTCAGTTACAAATCTGTTTGGGTTCAATCTCAAATTTTCTTGCAGTTGCTTTTATATTTTGAATACATTCAAAATAATAAACCACTATAAGCTTTTCACAAACACTTCAGTTATGCTAAGACTTGTTATGAATATGTGATTTTTTACTAATACTTTTATTTTGTGAAAACATTTTTTAATGTGTTTAAAGAGAATTCATATGTTTTAAGTTTTTATTTAAGGAGAATATCACACAACATGTGATATTTCAAATTCAATCTGAGTTAGTGTAAAATTCCAGAACCATAATAACAATTAATTCAAAGAAAAAAAAATTGAATATAATGATAAATTTAAAAAAAACTGAGAAAAAAAAATTCAGCTAGTGTTCCAAAGAACTTGGGTACACTTTTATATAGTTTGTGTTCACAACAATAGATTTAAAGAGAAAAAAAAATAATATAGTAATAAATTCCAAAAAAATATAACATAATAGTAAATTTGAAGAAAAAAAAAAACATGGCAATAAATTTGAAAAAAAATAAAAGATATAGTAGTAAATTTGAAAAAAAAGACATGATGATAAATTTAATAAAAAAAGTACTGGTAGGTGGTAAATTTAATGATAAAAAAATATTTACACCTAATTACTGAGCTGTTAAGATATAACTCTAGAGCCATTGGTCTTGCTTAAGGCAATTGTAATGTATTTTCAAACAGTTCATATTTGTACAATAAATTTAGAAAAAAATTCTTATAATAATAAATCCTTTAAAATTTGATTTAAAAGAAAAAAAGTTCAAACCTAATTGCTGAGCCATTAGGGTATAAACCTAGAGCCGATAGTCCTGCTCAAGGCAATTAGGCATATTCTTGGAATATAAACAAATGGTTAAAAAATAATTGAAAGAATGTTAATATTTAATGAGCTATATATTATTAAAAAAAATAGTTTAAACCCCTTTTTTTTAAAAAAAAAATTATTTAAAAATAAACCTTTTTTTAAAAAAAAAATTATTTAAAAATAACCCTTTTTTTAAAAAAAAAATTGTTTAAAAATAAACCTTTTTTTTAAAAAAAATTTTTTTTTAGAAGTGATTTATATATGCAGAATTTTTTATATAAAGATGTCTCTTTCATATGAATAGTGTTAAAGTGTTGCTAAAAATGTAGCATCAGGCTTTCAAGTTTATTACTAATCTCAATTAATTGATATTAAAAAAAACTTAACTTTCAAGAAAATATATAGTTATTTATTGGATTCAGCCTGATTGATATGTATATATCAATCAGATTTTTCATAAGCTGAATCCAGTAATTAGAGTGTAACATATGTAATAATTTTATTATAATATCAGTGCATTTTTAAAATGTTTTAGCTATTGTTCTAATAAAGAAAATTTATCAGTAATTTTGTAATTTGTAAATGATATATCGATATTAATAACATAGTTTTAAATCTATGTGAAGATATTTTCTAATTTATTGTATTAATTTATCTAAAATTATAAATAAACTAGAAAAATGAGTTCATTGGAATTCAGAGCATCACATTAATGTGTTATTTAGCTATAAAATATAAATTATACAGTACATACAATTTTATTTTCTTAAATTTTTAGCTAGTCCTGCAAGAGAAAAGTTACTATAACATTGTTAAAAGAATTTTTTTTTTTTTTATAATAAAAAAATTCTTTTTCATTTTTGTTATCTATTTTAAAGCGAAAGTTACGAATATTTACAAAAAAAAAAAAAATACTGTTTTTATTTATCTCAAATTATTAACAAGTTAATTTTTATTTTTTTATATTCTTAGATATTAACATAAACTTTATTTTTATTCAGAGATATTGATATATAATAATCTTTATTCTTATTTAGAGATATTGTATAATAATGATCAAATGATTATATCTTACTTAGGTCATAAAATGTAATTAATTACATTAAATTATATATAATAGACAACAAACACATTATTATGCTTAACATTTATATTTATTATTATTCATTTGAATTCAATTCTTTTATTTAAAAAGCTTGCTTTTAATGTGTAATATAATATTACATTGTTAATTTAATTAAATAAATTGTATATAACTTATGTATACATATTAATTTTAAAGAATAATGATTATACTGCTAAAAGTTAAATTACTGCACTCTGAACTGAGGTTAACCAATAGTTAATCTATACAGAATTGTTCTTACTTATTGTCCGGACTTAAGCTTCTTTGCTCTGCTTCAGAAATAAATTTTCATAGTAAAATATTCATTATTTATATGTTTAAAACAACAAAGATCTCTAAAATTCACATATTATAAAATATGATCACATAGATTTAAAATTATGCTATTTTATTATCATATTGTAGAATTAAATTTGCTTTGCTAAAACAGGAGTTAGAATATTTTAAAAGTTGAATTTTCTTATGCTTTATAACAATTTTTAATTTGATTTTATCATATATACAAACTATATTTATAAATTATTTAGCATCTAACATTTTGAATAAACTTAAAAGCCCAATATAGTAGCATATATAAAAATTTAATAGTGCTAGAAGTTCAATCAACTACTTATCTCAGCCTATGTACCTCTATCAATACAGTATACCCTCTCTATAGAGGTACCCCAGATAATAAATTAAGTAATGAAAATATTTGAAGTACCTGGGTCTAATTTTTACAGCAACCATATTAATAGAGATATTACTTCTTCTTAATTTATGCTATCTTTTACTGTTATCTCTTCTGTTAGGCTGTAAGCTATAATAATTCTTAGTTGTCTTTCATGAAACAGATCCAAGATGTATTTTATTGTTTTTTTAGGCACTTTAACTCTTTTCAGTACTAGTTCTAGACTCTCAAGTAAAACTGAGTCAAATGCTTTTTTTATATCTTGCAAAAGTATCTATGCTTTTTTATCTTTTTCTTTTACTTCTTTTATTATTATGTTGAGAATATGTACTGGTTGCTCTGTTGAGTTACCTAAAAGGCCTGCATAATTTGGTCCTTTGAGTATTTCTTTTTCTGTAAACATTTTGGCAAACCTTCTTGTTACCATCTTTGTTACAACTTTTCTAAATGTTTCTATTCATGCTATTGGTCATATGTTGTTTAAACTATATCTCTACTTGATGTTTTTAGATATTAGGTAAACTTGTGCTATCTTCTATTTTATTGGCATCTTTTCTTCTTCTAGACATAGGTCTGCAAAACCTCTAAATACTTCTTATATTTTTTTTTCTGCTTGCTTTATTAGGATGTAACTTATATCTAATATGCCTGAAGCTGTTTCTGTCTTTAGTTCTTTTAATATTACTTCTTATTCTTTTTTTTCAATTTCTCTTTTAACTTCTAAGTACCATTTCTCTTTAATGTTTTCTTATAGTTTATATATTTCTTTTCACTCTTTTGACATCTCTTTTAATCTTGTATTTCTTTTTCTAAATTGTTTTTTGTAATGTTCTGCTACTTCTACTCTGATATCTTCTGGGCTTGTTAGCAGATTCACTTTTTCTTTTGTTTGTTTGATAAATCTGTTAAGTACTATCTTCTTATAAGGCCTATTCAAGAAACTTACTATTATTTTTTTCTGATCTGTTTTGATTATTTTACATCTTTTATCTATATTCACTTCTATTTGTTTTCTTTTTATTTACTCTTAGTCCTTTTTTTTCCTTTCTAATAATAGCTTTCTTCAACTCTTTATATCTTCTATCTATGCATTTGACTATTGTTTTTGTAGTTTTGGCAATTTTGTGCTGATTTTCTTGTCTAGTATCTTTAATTGTTTATTCATTTTACTTATTTTTTTCTCTATTACTGCTTGTGTTTTTTCACTTTTATATGCTTAATTAATTTTGTAACTTGATAATGCTTCCTTCTTGTTGCTGTTTCTTCTGATTTCTTCTACTTTTTTCTTAAGTATGTGTTTACTTGCTACTGTAATAATAGCTTCTTCTATTATATCTCATATATTGTTTATCTTCTCTGCTTTTCTCTTCTTATTTTGTTCTTTTTTGTGAATGTCTCTTAGAACTTCTTTTATTTTCAACTGATTCTGTAACTCTTGTGTATAATTTTCTCAATCTTTTAATTTGGCTTAATCATATAAGTATACTGTTCTTGATTGCCTTTTTCTTTTAATCTCTGACTTGCTTTTAACTGCTATCATATATTTGATTCAAATTTTTGCTATTACTATCTTGTAGTTACTCTCTGTAATTTCTTCTACCTCTTTGACTTCTGCCTTTTGTAGACCTAAGACTAATCCATCTGATATCTATATATAGTTAATTCTTGTTGCTGCTTCTTCATTTGATAACATGTTTTGTTAACCTATTGGATTCATATCTCTATATATATCTTTAAAGTCTTGTTTCTTCATTTAATTAAAGATTGGCAGTCTTTTGTAGTTTGTTGTTTATAAATGTTGTCTGTATAAAATATTGTCTGTTATGTAATTAAAATTACATATTATAATAATTTGTATTTGTTTCTTCCTTTTTAAAATTGTTTTTACAATTTTTTGTTGAATGTTTCTCTCTATTACTTTATCATTTGTTGGTATATATGCTGTAATTACAACTAATTCTAATTGTTTAAAATATAGTGTAATTTCTATCATATATTTACTTATTTTTTTAACTACACCTATGTGTTTTTTCTATTGTTCATTGATTATAATTCTAATATCTAAGCCTTTCTTTTTATCTTCAGCTGTATTTGTCCAAAACTCTATATATCTTTTGCCTATTGCATATGTTAAGAACTTTCTTTTTCTTTTTGTAAGATTTGTCTCTATAATTCTTATTATTGTAATTTCCTCTTCTTTTGCTCAGCTGAGTAGATTTTCCAATTTCCAACTCTTGGTTTTAAGTCTATTAATATTATGACATGCTAGTTTTATTTCTTTTTTTCCTTCTTTCTACTTTTCTTTAAATAATTTCTGTTCTATTTCTATACTTTTAACTCTTCTTTCCTCTCTACTATTTCTGCTTCCTTCTTAACAAAGAGTTTCTATTTCTTCTCTTTCTTTAAAAACCTTTTTCTTATTCTGCAAGAATTCTTTGATCTCCTTGTCTATATTTATTGATTCAACTATGACAACCTTAGGAGTGGTTGGGTTGTTCTATTATATTCTTTTTTTTGTTCTTCTCTAGTCTTTTTAGTCTTTCTAATATTAGGCCTAACATGTTTTCAAAGTGTGAGGTTCTTTCTTATAAGCCACTTTGGACCATCTTTTCCTTCTTTGTTTTTTCTTGATCTGAGTCTTGGTATTGCATATTGATTCTTTCTTTTATTTTTCAGTATATACTTTTAGAATCTTTCTCTCTTCTGGCTCTGCTCCTCTGTACTTTCTTCTTTCTATTATTATTTTCTTTTGTATTGAAGACTTGACTAAATCTATCTCAGCTTCTTTTTCTTTTTTTCTTTATGCTTTCTCTTCTTCTTGTTTCTTTTTTCTTTTTATTTACCTAGTGTACTCAAAAGTTATTGAATATAATCAATCTTTATTGGGCTGCTTGTATATCTTTCTTAATTACAAATATAATTATTGCAGTTCTTCTTTGGTTTTTATTTCTGTTTAGTGAAATGTAGACTGATTTTGCCTTTTTGCTTTTTAGGCTTTGTAGAAGTAAAACTTTTAAAACATTTTCTGGTATTTCTGTCAACTTTGCTATATATTTTTTCTGATTTTCTCTTGTTTTGTAGTCTTCTTTTCTTATGATTACTCATACCAATTTATTATTATTAACTAGTATAGCCCATGGAATGTTTCTTTCATCTGTGCTTCTTATTTGCACTATTGCTAAAGCTCTGTATCTTGATTTTTTAATTTCTACTATATGGACTTCTTTAAATCTTCTGCAAATATATTCTATCTTTTTTTTGTTTATATTTGTCAGTAAGTTTCATATCATTATATAACTTCTGTTTTTATATTTCTCTTTTGTTTTCAATTGTCTTTATATACTTTTGCTTCATTCTTTTTTTATTCTTGTTTCATCTTTTCTAGTTTAGTTGTTTTGTTTCTTCCTTGCTAGTCTTCTCTGCCTTGTTTTTATATTTTTATTTTTGGTCTTCTTTTTCCTCCTATAGTATTATTTTGTACCAATCACTTTCTTTTTTTCTAATTCTTTGTATTGTTTCTTCTTTGCTATACTTACAGTCAAATTCTGCCTCTATCTATAAGTTTCCTCTTTTGAACACTTTTTTAATATCTTTAACATATTTATGTTCTTTAGTAAGCATTTGATAAAATTTGTATGCTCTTTACTTGTTTCTCCTAACATATTGTGTGCTGGTATGTTGGCAAACAAGCTATTGCTTTGGTTGCAATATCTTTTGCTAATGCCCAGATACTTTTCTCTAATAGTGCTTTTACTATGTCAATTTCTTTCTCAATTCTCTGTTCTGCTCTTTTTTAATTTTTTGATTCTTCTGTCATTATAATATATTTTAGTTTTTTTCTGTTTGTGCTTGTGCTTTTCTTTTTATATTCTTTTGTTTTTTCTTGCTTTCGTTGGATTTGTCCTATTTTTATTTTGCTGTTATTACTGATACTTATCTTTGCTGCCTTTTTTTGCTAATTTGTTTTGTCAATTTCTTAGGTCCTTACTTCATATTGTTTTTTTTTTTCTGATTTCTTTTTTGATGTTTGGTTTTGTTCAACCTTTTGTGTTTCTTTTATTCTTATAGTTTGGTGACATTTTTTTTTTAGTCTGTCTTATCATTGTTTTAAAGTAGGTTCTACTATTATTGCATAGTTGCTTTGCTCTACTATGCCTAATTTTCTTTCTGGTTGCTCTATTTTTGCTTTGTCTATTAATTCTCTTGTTAGTCTTAGTAGAGCAACTTCTTCTAAATTCTGATTTGTCAACATAGTAACAATTTCATCTTCTCTGCTAAGCAATACATATGTTTCACTTACTTGTTTGATAAACATACCATTTTGTATACTATTAATAGCCCAATATGCTTTATTAATATATGTTGTTATTAGATTGCTACTACATCTTTTGATTATATTTATATTTTCTATCTAGGTTAAGCATATGCTTATTTTGCTTGTTTAACATATGATTGAATTGCTTGTTTGTTTATATTCTTGTAATCAAAACAGATCTGTGATATCAGGTTAGTGCCAATTCCCTAAAACAAACCAAATTTTTTGATTTTCAAGTATTTTCTTTAAAGTTTCTTAGTTTTCTTTATCTTTCTCATGCTGTACCTCTTGTACTTGTCTATTTTTTTCTTTTTTTATATCTTTCTTGGATGCTCCTTCTTTTTACTTAGTTCTATTGAAGTAGTTTAGAAGGCCACTTTTGTATAAAATTGGATTTTCTTTTGGTTGATTTTGTAATTGTATGATTAGCGAAAAGAGTGCTATTAATATATTATTTATTTTTAATATATTTTTTAAATTTATTAAATATTTTGCAAATATACAATTTATTTTTTTTTTTTGAAATATCCTTGTTGTTATTACAACTAGGAGTGCAGATAGCACTCTTTTATAAAGATATTATAAAAGACTTAGTTACTTTTTAGGTATTTACATATTAGTTTAAAAAATTTAGATTTAATACTAAAGGGATTGTTTTTTAGAATTCGTATTTTCTTTAAAATGTAATTTCTAATAAGAGGGTTTAGAGAGTTAAGAGGTATATCTGAGTTTTACCATTTTACAAAGGTGTGATGACATCATATTTTATAGATTGCGTTAATATATAACCAGGTCAAAGCTGCTAGAGTCTGAGGACAGATATTGTTAGAAGCTTGAAAGATATCTTCAAGTAAGGATGATATAGGTATTTTCTCATTAATATTACAAAAATTGTATATTTTCTTTTAGATAATTATACTACAAGGGCATTCTAAAGCAAAATGTTCTATAGTTTGTATTTCATCTAAGTACCAAGTACAGTTTTCTGTTTTTGATAATCCAATATGTCTTAATTAATAACCAAGTAGAAGTGCTCTGTAGAAAAGACATCAAAAAATATCTTTTTTCTTGTTACAGACAGACTTTAAAGAAAGCCAAGTAGGCTAAGGCATCTGTGAAGGTGTTTGTGATATAGTCAATAAGAAAGAAGATTCTTTTAAAAGTTCCAAAATTTTTTTAACTGAGAGTTCATCTTCTTTAATTTCTCCAATTCTAATTTTATTACTATTTCAAAGCTAGTTAGAAATATGTAAGACCTTGCTTTTAATTCTTGCCTAGGCTTTTAAATAGAGTTTCTATTCTGTAGGCCAGGCTTTTGTACTTGTATTGCTCAAATTCAGATTTTGAATAGAAGAAAGGTTTCTTCTATCACTAAGTATTGACTGTATCTTGTTCCTTTCATATATTGCTCATATGACATTGGATGTAAGAAGTCTTATTCAAACTATTATTAAGCAGGCATCTAGTATGTCTTTAATAACTAGGGCTTAAAGATCTGCTAACTCTATTGATTGCTAAAAGATTGAATATTTGGGTAGCATCTGTGATATATTCTTGATTCAAAGAGTTATAGCTCTATTAATTTCTGTTATCTGCTTTCTGTTTAGAGGTAGCAAATATGCTGAATACTAGACTTTGATAAGATAAATGACTTTGCAATTAAAATTTTTTCTTTAAAGAAAAGGTTTTTGTTTAGAAGCTTGTCCAAAGATTTCTTTAGCTTGTTAATAATAGTAGGCCAGAGATCTTTCTTTCATTGTTCATTAGTAAGAATATTATAGCCCAAAATGGTAACATTTTTTTGTTTTTTTTTAATTTAATAAATTGGTTTTCATTAGTAAGTTTTATTTATCAAGCTATAATTATAAGAGGAGCTAATTTGATTTTAGTTCTGTTAATTTTTGCATTTAAAGCTGTCTCATATAGGCTTAGTGCTGTCATAGTTTTGTTTCAGTCTATAGAAGATCCAATTCCTATTGTTAAATCATCTGCATAAGCAGAAGTTCTAAAAAACTAATTTTCTAATTTTATATCTTGTAATTGTCTTTTTAGATTTCTTATAAGAGGCTCAAAAGCTAGTATATAAAAAAGTAAAAAAAGAGGATCTTCTTGTCTGACACTTCTTTTTACTCTAAGTGATCTAAAGATAGCCTTAGCATCTATAATGTGAGCCTCTTGATTAGAGAAAAGATTTTGTATTAGACTTATAAATTTGTAATCAAAGTTCATATTCTTCAAAGTTAGTTCTAAAAAATCATGATTGATATGATCAAATGCTTTTTGTTGATCAATAAAAAGTAGCCAATATTGTTTAGAAAGATCTATTTGGCTTCTCAGAGTAGTAATAATATCAAGAACTGCATTTGTAATAGATCTGTTTTTAATAAATTAATGTTGTTAATAAGGTACTACCTTCTTACATATGAGGTTAAGACAATTAGCTAAGATCTTCATAAAAATTTTAATATTACTATTAACTAGTAATATTGGTCTCTAGTTGTTTATATCTTCAAAATTTTCTGCTTTTTTAGATATTAGTGAAATTAAACTTTTATACCAAGAAGTTGACATAACTCCTGAGCTAAGAGCATGATTAAAAATACTATAAAGAACTGGTATTATTGATTCTTCAATAAATTTATAAAACTTATATGTTAATCCATCTGTACTAGGAGCCTTATTGTTTAAAAGATTTTTAATAATATTGCTGATTTCCTTTTGTGTAATTTCTTGAATAAGAGATGAGTTATATGCAGAGAAAACTTGTGGCAGGTTTTTAGTAATTTTTTCTGCTAAACTGATATCTATATTCTCTTTTTTATAAATTTTTGCATATTTTCCTTTTATATAATATAGAGTGTTTTCTCTTGTTTGTTGTAAAGCTTTAGGATCTTTAATGTCCTTTAATGCAAAGCTAACTTTTCTGTTTTATATCTGGTGAAGAAGTATTTTGTAGATTTCTCTCTTGTTCAATTCATTGGGCTTTAGAATGAGTTTGTCACTTTTTAGCAAACTGAGATAGTTTTTTCTAAAGGTCTAAGTTTAGCATATCAATTTGTGAATATAGGTAGCTGTTTTCAGGATTATGTGCTAGTCTTTCTTTTAGTTGAATAATGTTTTTGTTTAGTTTTATGATTTTGTTTTTTGTCACTCTTGGTTTTCTAAAGATTCTAATAATAGATTGTATGTGTACTTTGTAGAAGTCCCAATTTTTCATATTTTCTAAATCTAAGATTTAATCTAATATCTTTTTTTTTAGTTATTCATTCCTAAAGCAGTTTTTATCAAACCTTCAGAAAGCAGATTTTTTGTCTTTAGGATTGAAGTTTAGGATGCACTTAACTAGCAGATGATCTGAGTTTCCAAATTTTGTATTAACTTCTAAGATTAAGTGAGCATTGTTTTCATTAACAAAAATATAGTCCAAATGTGTAGCTATAGTTTGATTGTCTTGAGTTTTCTGAAAAAAGATATAGAAAGGCTTTGTCTTTGCAAAGTTAGAGAAATCTAAGAAATTTTTGGTAAAATTTTGAAGTTGTGCTTTTGTGGTATTATGTTGTGAAGCTGCTTCATTAATTCTATCTTTTTCTGAATAAAGGTTAGTATTAAAGTCACTTCTGATAATATTAATAGCATTTTCTTTAATATAAGAAGACCATTTTTCAAAAAAAAGTTTTCTGTCTTCTGGGCTAGGTAAAGCATATATGTTGGAAACTTGAAATGTAAGCTTTTTGTACTTAAAGTTGGTAGTGATTATTCTGTTATTTAGATCCATTTTGATGTTTTTAAAGATTATATTTTTGTTGCTTGCAAGTATAGCTGTTTTGTTTGTTCAAATAGAGTCAAACATCCATTAGTTTTTAAGAAAGTTTTATGTGCTTTTATCATTTAGATTTGTTTCTTGTAGCATGATAAGGTCTAGTTTATATGATTTTAAAAAAGTTAAAGTGTTCTGTTGTTTTTGTTGATTGTTCAACTCTTTTACATTAAGAGTTGCTATTTTGAATTTAATGTAATTGGTTATGAAAAGATTGCATAGTGATACAAATTTAAATTTGGGAGTTCTGTACTCCATTATAAGGATTTCTGTATGGAGCCTTTCTGATTGGCACAGCCTTTTGTTTTGTAAAAGCTTTCTTGTCTTTTTTTCTTTTATATGAAACAACTGTGAATTTCTTCTTAGTATTGTTAAAACAAGATTGCAGATTGATGTCATTTGCAATTAGCATTAAGAAAGAGCCCAAAGCTTGTAGTTTTTCTGATTCTGTAATAATAGTACTAGAACTATTGTTAATAGGAAGGTTTTCTTTATCGATATTACTTAGAGTTTTATTATAAAAAACTTTCAGATCTTCTTTCATTGTTGCTGGGTTTTCTATATTATCTTTCTCAATTTTTTCAGAATTGGTAGTTTCTTCTGAATCAGCTAAAGAAGTTTCTTCAGTTTGATTTGTATCCATATTTAAATCTTCTGTAAGAATTTCTTGTTCTTGTGCTTTAAAACTTTTCTCTTCTCTTTCATAAGAAATAGTTCTGCTTTTTTTCTTGTTTGTATTATATTCTTTATATTGTAATCAAAGTTTAACTGCTTGTAGGTATTAAGGACATTCCTTTTTAATATGTTCTTTTTATCACAGAAGAAGCAGAGTTTTGGGGCTAAGTGCCATTCTGTAGTAATTTTATTATTTATGAGAATATAGAATTGTAGGATTTTTCTTTTAGTTATAGATCATTAGTAGTTTCAAATGTAATAATCCATTAATCTGTTAAATATAGTATGCCCTTGATTAAAAGTGATTTAATTGAGGTAATTTTGCCTATGTTATCAAAGGTTTCTCTAATTTCTTCTAAGATAAAGTCTTTGTTATCTAATGGAACATTTCTGATTTTTAATTGAAAAAAAGATCTTCTTGCATCAGAAGAAATGTAGTCATAATATGTTCTGTTAAAGATTTGTATTTCTTTGAAAGCATAATGCTTTAGTTTTTTCTTGTTTGAATAAACTAATTTCGAATGAATACATGTACCCTTGTTAATATGCAACTTAGCTGCTATTATATTATGTCTTGCAGTTTCATAAAGTAAAATTATAATTTCATTTAATGAGCCAGTTAAATATTGAATATCTAGAATAAGAGCATTATCATTTCTTGATTTTATAAAAAAAAAAGAAGTTAACTATCCTCTTTTGACTTTTACAAAAAAACTTGTTTAGGATCTGTTTGAGGTTTCTTTGCTTTTGTTTACTTTAGTTAAACTTAAGTTGGTTGATGACATTACATATGGGTTTATGCATGTTGCTATTGTTGTTACTAAATTTTCATTGTTGTTAGATTCTTCAGTATATGTTTCATAATTGAATGCATCTAGTTCATTGTTTTGGTCTCCTTTACTTTCAGAACAACCTTTTGTGCTTTCTAGTAAGACTTGTTTATTCCAACTAAGTGTGCTGTTGTCATTGATGTCTGGTTGTGCAGAAGTTACTAGAGCTGTTGGGTAATTACTTACTGCTGTAATATTCTCTTTAGAGTAAGAACCCTTTTTGTTATATGCAGTAAGTTTTTTCATATCAGCATAATAATTAAGCTTAGTTTTTTTGAATTTGCAAGCTTCAATAGTTGAGGTATTATGTTTCTTAAGAACAAGAGGAGGTATCCCTGTTCTGATGCTGTTTTTGAAGAGGAAAAAACTCTTAGATAGATTAATTTTGTCTTTTCTAAATTACTCTTAACCCTAAATGCAAGTAGTCAGAAGAGAGAGATCATTGATCTTTTTATATAATTTATTTAATAATATTCAAATAATTTAGATATTTTATAAAGTTTTTATAATACTAAAAAATGATTTTATTTTGTTATAATAAATTTAGCTTTTAAAACAATATAGATTAGTGTGAAGTGGGTTAACAATATGTATAAAAAATATAAAGTTTGTAGTCTTTGGTGAAAGCCAGTTAGATTCTATTAATACAAATTCATTACCTCAAAAAGTTGTGACTTAAAAAGCTTCAATAAAAACAAAATTGTGTTATAGAAAGCTTTTAGGTCAATTAATACACTAGAAGATACAAAGAAGATGCATAAGCAAAAAATTTTGAGCAAGCTTTGGTCTTCAAAAATACTATTAAATATAAATGTTGTATATACTATTAGCATATATTAAATTATATTAAGTTCTTACTATGGGTATGGGTCTCATAGCTTAGCGGTTAAGCTCCCATGCCTCCACAGTTAAGGTCAACAGTTCAAGTCCGGCTGGAGACAAAATTAAAAAGATTTTAGCCTCTGTAATCAAATAAGGAGCCAGTAATTGAATGCGAAGCCCTGTGGTTAAGTCCAAGTGCAGTACATGACTGAAGTAGGAATTCCCGGAAGGAGACCCAATCATGGAGCG
>CAJVQA010004790.1:0-17075 GCA_910591915.1 Cetraspora pellucida
ACTGCCTCAGAGAAGGGTATAGTTTCTTGACAACGTCTAACAGGAACTATACTTCCCTCTTGGACACCGCATATACCCGTAAGGGATTTCCTGTGCTGTGTCGTCGTTATAGTGTGAAAATTAAGAAGGCTTTCACCTATAACAGTATATTCAATTCAGAATTTAAGTTTTATAAAATGATTTGTATTTTTATGTAATTTAAGAACCGATTCTTAAAAGGATTTAAAAGGATCAGTTAGAACTCAATTTCAAAAGACCAATTAACATTCCAATTATGAGGCATATATTATTGTTATTAGAACATACTGATCAAATTTTTGTGCTATAAATAATGTTAGGAATAATGCTGAAACAAGATAATGCTGAAACATAGAATCTCAATTTAGAAATATAAACTTACTAAAATTCATCTATACTTTTTTATTATAAATACTAGCTCTAAACCTTAACTTAATGTTTCAGCATCATCTTGTTTCAGCATCATCTTCAACAATAAATAATCATCTATGTAATAAAAATATTTGATTTCAAAATAATATATTAAATTGATTCACAAATAATATATATTAATTCTAAATTGACTAGCAAATAAAATATATTTACTTATATATGCATATTTTTACATTTATTTGGAAGTTAAACCAGTATATACTATTCTAATGACAATACTTTAGGAAAAAATAGATACCACTTACTACTAGAGGTTTAGAATATGATTTGACAAGTTCTTCATTATGATATTAGGCCTAATTGGGCTATCTAAAGATAAGTTTTATTAATTATATTATTACTGCTTTTATACATTTTCTATTTTACTAACTTATTATTCTATTTTGGAATTCTATCAGTTTTGCTTCTACTATTTTTTCTACTAGCAATTGTTCTTAAATTATTACTAGTAGGTTTCTTTTCTATTTGTCTATTTTTAGATATTGTTATATTGCTAACAATACTTTTTTTCTTCTTTCTCAACACAAAACTTTTTAACTTGTTATTTTACTTCTGCCATTCTAAAACCTCATTGTCACTACTTTAATTTATATTCAATTTGGTTATATCTGATTGTTAGGTTGTTTAAGACCATTATGCATGCTTTATTTAATTTTGGTTTGATTACAAATGCATGCATCAATTGGAATACAAGAACACAATCACTAATAGTACTACATCAGTCTACAATTTCTTAATTACACTCTATTTTACTCATAACAATACCAAACATAAGCAAAATAGTACTATTCAAACTTGCCAGATTGTTTTCTGCTATTTTATAATCAGAATATTTATATACCAATATAGTAACTATACTAATTTAATAAGAGTTAGCAAAAATTTAGTCTTTATTTATTTTATCCAAAGAATACAATGCAAATAACTTATAAAAAATAATAGCATTAACTTTATTAGAAAGCTAATTAAACTTAATTATAGATGTTAATTTGAATAAGAAACAAAAACCTTATTATTACAAAAATTTTTTTTTTGCTTAATAAAAAAGACTAATACTAACATTAATATTAATACTGTAGGCTTAAAAATAATTGAAATTACTTTTAACTTGTTATTTTATAATTATAACAGAATAAGAATAATTTTAATTAATAATCACAGTTCTTAAAAAAATAATAAATATCTTTTTATAATTACATTAATTATTTATTGAACATTTAAACTGATTTATATCATCAAACAATTAATTTATATATAATACAAATGTGTTAAGCAAAATGCTTTTTCAAGTTCATTAAATATTATAATTAATAATATGAAAAAACAAATTTATATAACATCATTTGATGGAATTTATAGAAGTTTTGAAAAAAAAGTCTAATAAATATAATCATTTTGCTATTTGTAATGCATGCAAAGAAGCAAAAGATTATGATTATGCATATTCAAATAAATTCATCAATACAAAGAGACTAGTCAAAACATATTTAAAAAATTGTATTTATTTCAAAAATATAAAAGGAGAAGATGAAGCTAAAAGAATATTAGATGACACAGACAGTAAAAAATCAAAAAATAAGTAAAAAAAGTGTCAATATAAATGTAAATATATAATGCTAAATTTTCTATTGAGTTAGTCTCAACCATTATAGTGCTTCAGAACTTTTAATCAACTATTGATTTTTTAATTTAGAAAATTGTCCCCAAAGCCTTATAATAGTAGAGACCAATTCTACCATAAATTTATTATTATTAATATCAATAATACATATTTAATATATATATAATACTAATAAAAAATTCAGTAATAAATCAAACAAAAATAGTAATACAGAAGTTGAGCAAAAATATAAAGGGCCATTAGATCTTTATGTAATATATGAGCTTTTCAAACCAGAACAATCAAGATTTGGTTATTTATTTTTAAAGATAATAGTATCAAATAGATAAAGCTTCAGATAGGTTAAAAATCTGAATTCATTAGCCCTTTTCAAGTTTCTTAGTCCAAAGATTACTCTTTCTACTTGTAAGCAATTAAGTGAAAAAATTTTAAACAAGGCCATTACTAAATTTACATCAAAAATTAAAGAAACTGCTAAAAAAGATAAAGTCAGTATCACTATAACACTAGATGGTTGAACAAATATAATTAATCAGAATTTATTAGGAAGTGTTCTAATTACTTCTTTCAGTAAACCTCTAATATGAAAAGCTCAAGATGTTAGTAGTAAAAGGTATATGCTAAAGATGTTATTTTAAAAATTAAAGAGTTGTTCAGTGATTTAAAATCTAAGAAAATTAAAGTTATAGCATTGGTAACAGATAGTGCTGCAGTCTATGCTTTAGCTAGGTAATTTTTTTTAATATTTTTAATTAAAAAATTTAGTAATATAATTCTCTGGTTACTATATCAAAATTACAGAAGAATTAATAAATAATATCCTGACCATATATGAATAAGTAAAACTTTATTTTTACTAATTCTCAACAGATCAGAATATTATTATTACTAATTTTGCTTTTTTACTTGCTTAGCATAAAAGCAGAATCATAAATTAATAAATAAGCTTATTGGTTTTTATATTATAGTTATAGAAAGCAGTTGCAAATAAAGTATAAAGACAAAATTTTTTTGCCATGCTTTGCTCATCAACTAAATTTATGTGTTGATGAGATTTTTAAAGAATCATCAGCATTTAAAAAAGCTATTGATAATGCAACTACTATAACAACATATTTTAGAAATGCTAGTCATACATATTTTATTAGAAAGTTATGAGATTAACAAGAAATTTTATATTAAAATATATAACTCTTATTAAGTCAACTATAATATGATGAAATTTCTACTTTTATTATTTAGGAAGTCTCTTGAAAACTAAAAAAGCACTTAAAGTAATTAACTTATTTAAGTATATATTACTATTAGTGTTGGGCTGACCAGACCAGTTTGACCATTTAACCAGACCAATTTGACTATTTGACCAGTCTGGTCAAAGAATTTTTACTAGTCAAATTAGTCAAATAGCATTTTTGAATATAATTTATTATATAATAAATATAGGGAATTGCTATTTACACCATGAATTTTTGCTATTTGCATCATGGTAACTAACGTTATGAAAAACTACTTACCTTAACTTTAACTAATTCTGGTCATGATATATATACCATGGTGTAAATAGCAAAAATCTATAGTGCAAATAGCAGTTCCCTAAATATATTATATTTATATAAATAACTTGACCAATTTGATCAGTTTGACCAATTGACCAATTTGACCAGACCAATTTGACTAGCAAATTTTTGCTTGATCACTGATTTGCCCAACATTGATTACTACATATATATTTATTAACTCTATAATTATTAAATATTTTTAGATACTGGTTGCTAGATATGAACCACATGATTATGAGTCAAATGATGAATCTTTCAATTTTCAAAGTTTAGACTTGGTATTACTAAGTAAAATATATAATATTATTAATGATAATAATTGGTAGCAACAAATAAAAACTTTAAAGTTTTTATTATTATCCTATTGTGCTTGTCTTAATTTATTACAATGTGACAAAGTACAACTTTTTGAAATATTACATTTATTCAGTTATTTGGCTCAAATAATTAAAGAATATCATAATATTTATCTTAGTCAGCAACTTATGAATCAATTAGAAAAATGATGGAATTCTTGGAAACAACTACTATTAATATTATCTTTTGTACTTCACTTATTATATCAAATAGAAAAATTCAATTCAGAATTAGAAAATTTAACATGAGTTGATATAGGTGAACATATCCAATATTATTATTTTAAATAGTCTGGTCAACTACCAAAATCAATTTTACAGGAACTTGAGCTTTATTGTCAAAAAAAATCACCATTTAATACCACATTATCAAGACAATTTGGTAATGATATAATTGGATATTGGAGTTATTATGCAACATGTGCTAATGAATTAGGTTATGTGACATTACAAATTTATAGAATTTGCATAAATTTAGTCTCTGTAGGATGTCTTTGGTCTTTAATAAGATTTATTTATTTTAAACAACATAACAGATTGCCAGTAAATAATATACTTTTATTAATATTAATTACATTATAATTTTAAAAGCATTATAATTAATTGCATTATAGTTTCAAAAAGTATTGGCTATTAGCCAATTATATAGAATTCTTGCTCAAGATCATAAAGTTCAAGAATTAGACAAACTCAAAAAACTTTATAAATCAACTTCAATAACATCTTTGCTAAACTATGATAATGATGAAAGTGACTATACTGAAACTGATATTGATGATGAAAATGATAATATTACAGTATAATCATCAATTTTAGACAATGATAATTCAGATGAAAATAATTTGTCAAGTTCAAAATTAAATAAAATAAATAAATTATCAAATAATCAAGAATGTTCAGTAGATCAAAAGGCTAAGTGGCCATTAGATAGTTTGTTTTTAGCTGATTTAAATGCACTATTTTTTGTAACTTTTTAGCCTTTTAGTAATAAGTAACTTTATAAAATTATATTTTTTAAAATTGAAACATTGATTAGTTTTTTTTTGTTTTTTTTTTAAAAAAACTTTTTTTTAAAAAAAATCATAACTTTAACTTATTTAAAAATTAGTAATTTGATGCCGATTATTTATGCAAGCTGGTTTATTTTTAAGACAAATAAGTATCTGATACAACACTATAATTTTTTTTATTTTCTTACTATTTTTATTTTTTATTCTTACAAGATTCGAGAAAACTAGTATTTTATAAATTAGGGTAAAATTAACTCTAAAAAAGGGTTTAAAATTTAAGTTTAATAAAAGTTATAAATTTGTTTTCAGAATATGATAGGCATTTTTATATATATATTTATACTTCAAATATAATTTGAAGTATTAGATTACTTTGTACACATTAAAGAGCTATGTTAAGCAAATAAATTTTTTTTTAATCTATTATTGCTAAAGTAATTTATTAATTCATAATTATTCTGAAAATAATTCTTTAATTTTGTAACTCTACTTTTAAATATTTAGTTGCCAAATTAGATATTCAAAACTTTAAATAAGATTAAATTCATAGAAGGTTTCAGAATTACAATTTGACATCTAATTTCAAATAAGTATTTATTTTAAAATAAATGATCTATATATCTTATTTTTTTAAAGCAATACTTACTATATATTCTTAAAATAATACGCATGAGTGTTATTTTGAAAATTGCATCACTAAAAATAGCATATGTGAATTCAAAATAATGCTCATATGTGTTCTGAAATAATGTGCATCTTACTATAATGTATTTTGAAGAAAAATTAGGTTTAAAAAATAGGAATATTGAAAAGTCTGTTCTGTTAATCCAGATCTAGTATTTAAAAAGTCTAGGTTTAACCAACAAGAGGAACCATCGATGTTATATGACTAATTCTTTATCTAATATGCAATATATAAAAATTATTTTACAATACCAGATCATTCCACTAGTACATATTATGATTATAATCCTATATTATTTTTATTATAATAAAATGACTTGAATTATAATCATAACATGTACTAGCGAAATAATCTGATATTGCAAAATAATTTTTTTTTATATTGCATACTGGGTAAAGGATCAGTCATATAACATCAATGGTTCCTCCTGTTGGTCTAACTCAGTAGTTTAATTATAATGTAGATAATTTTGAAGGCAGAATTCCAAAAGTACTGTTTATAATTCACTTTTATTAACTTTTATTTGACTTGTTTTAGACTATTCTAAAAAGTCTGATCTCAGACCCAGTTCTTTGTAAACTACTTAATATTTCAATTCAGAAAATTAGTTTATATAATCAAAATAACTCCCATGGGCATGCACAAAATAGTGCACAAGTATTTTAAATAATGCATAGATGCCTGTTATTTCAAAAATTTATAGTATTGCATAATTATTACCAGTAAATATTTATTAAAAAAAAGCTAATTGATTCAAATTATTTTAAATATCTACTTATTTTCTAAATAAAATTGTTTATGATAAAAGCTGAATTATTAAAACCCATATCTGATATATTTTAAATTTTAATTAATAATCTTTTTACAAATAAATTAATTTATCTTATATGTAGATAAATTTAATTAATAAATATTTAAGTGCAGCCAAGCAAATTTGTAATTTTTATTTAATAATAAATTACAGATTTTCTCTTTGCAGTACTATTATTCGATACAGAAGATTAATACTATATAGACAAAAATTTTTGACAAAAATATTATAATTATCAAAATTAAGTAAGTGATCTATAAATATTATACAGCTTTGTGATCAAGTTTATAATTAATTTATAGCTGCAAAAAGCAATTAGCCAATTAAATACAATGATGATTTATAATTATTATATGAGTGCTACTAAGAAAAAAAAACTATGAAGTTTCAATTATATTTTATACTGAACATAATCTATCTAATTTATTAAGGATCATGTTTGATACAAATATAATTAAAACTCTATAGTGTCTTTTTTCTTGGCATCACTCACATAGTTTTGTATATAGTTGTATAAGTGATTTACAAGTGAATTATAGCTACATAAAGCAATTAATTAATTATTTTAAAAATAAAATATAAATTATTAGACATATTGAACCTGAACTATGTCCAAGTATATATTCAATGTTTATGTTCAGTCCAATAGAACTAAAAATAAGTGGATATATATCCAATGCCAACTATGCAGAAAAGTGATTAATAGCAGTAATGATTATTACTATTCAATTCATTCTGAAAAAAATGCATTTTGAAAAATAAAGTATATAATTTTTAGTTTTTTATTTATTTTTTTTTTGATTTATTATATAGGTTTGGTGCTAGAAAAATGAGCAAATTTGACAAAAAATAATATTTACAAAAAATCAATTATCTTACTAATTATCAATTATAATTATATTATTTAGTATCATTCTCGATAAGATAAATTAAACAGTATTAAAATAATGTAATAATTATTAATAATTAGTAAGATAATTAATTTTTTTTTGTCAAATTCATTCTTTTTTTCAGTACTGAGCCTATATTACTATAATAAATTATAAATTTTTAGAAGCTTTAATATATACAAAGCTATTGTTCCTAATTAAATACATATTTTAAATCTTGGCCTTTTTAACTATATATTAGATTTTACTAAACAACTTCTATATGAACAGTGTAAGAGCCATGCAATGCAGATCTTTAAGCAATAACTAACATTGGTTTCTAAATTTTAGAGCCTCAAAATAATAAGAAATATATCTGAAATAATATATATAACAGCTAATGAACTGTGAAATATAATAAAAATAATAATCTTTGCACTAAATAATCTATATAATAATTATAAAGAAGAGCTAGAAGTTAATAATAAGCAGTTATGTCAAGTTTACTATAAATTTCTTTAAATGTATATTGCTTCTTGAGAAGATTCATTTACTAATAATTTATATAATTAGCTTCAGATATAAAACAAATTCTAATTTTTTATGTAATTGTAATAACTAATAATTAATTTTATAGACATATATTATAGATTAGGTCCAAGTGTTTATTAAAATTTTTTTCAAATATTTCAAAAATAGTCTTCAACTTCTGAAACTCATGTTTGGTACCATCATTTAATACTTGCAATTAAAGAATTTGAATCAGTAAACAGTATAATTACAGAAACTTATGAAACACTTTATAAAAATTATGTCAAAAAGCCTTATTGAATATCAAATAAGAAAAAATATATAAAACAAATAATAAAAATAGTAAGTTTTAAATATTAAATAAGTTTGCTCTTAGCAAAACTTAAATATAATTATTATATATTATTAATAATTAATGTCACAGATTATATGACAAAAGTTAACTAAAAAAAAAGCTTTTAAGAGAAATCAAAAAACCAAAGAATTTGGAAAGTATTTGTAGATAATAACTTTAAAAGACTTGGATAATTTTCTTCAAAAAAATAAAGATAATATAGATTCTATACAAATAAAAGGGTTTTAATATTTGCTAACTGGTCTTAATGAATTTTTTTTGAAGAAGAATCAACAATGTCTGTTCATGATAACTTATAGATAAAAGTTTTTTTTATTGGCTTTAGAAAGTACTAATATTATTTATGCATCCTCAAGTTATTATAACAAACCAATGTTTTTTAATGTTATTATTAGTGCTGAAGATGATATGAACTAGTATAGTTTAGTAAGAATTAATTATAATTTTATTTGATAAGTATATTATACTAATAATATATTGCATTAATATATATAAAATAACATAATAATAATAAAAATAAAACTAATTATGAAGTTAGAAAATATCTTATTATCTAACTTCATGAGTAATAATATGCTAAATAATAATTATCGATTATAGAATATTGCCAATACTTAAATTTTACCACATGGCAGACAGAGAACCATTTGAATTCACTTTTGTTTAGTAGTATGAAGAAGAGAACAAATTGTGAAGATGCTTTAAATTAAGATCAGTTAAACATTATAGTTGTATTCTTATAAAAAGTATAAATAAAACTGTTTATATAGTTCTAAAATTTGATAAAATAAATGAATATTTAGTAAACAGTTTTATGTTTTAATATATACTTGCATTGCATATATATTAAATATATATTATATTTATTATATATATGCTATTTGCTTTAATTATTACAGATCAATTTAAACTGATCGATAATAATTGATCATCTGATATATAACAAAATGTATTATAGTTCAATATTTATCAAATAATGATATATATTAGTATATAATAAATTAATCAATATATATTAGTATATAATAAACTAATTGATATATATCGATAGTTTTTAATTAATATATATTAATTTATTGCTATATATTGATTTATATCTTTTTAAAAAATTTTCTGATATATATATTTTCTGGATTTATTTATATAATATTGTACATTTCCAAAGTTAGTTTTGGTATAATTAGAATTTCAAAATTACAATCTCAGATATCTTATCCAAGTTACTAAAATAGAACTATTTTTCAAAATGTTGGTACTGATAAGATTTGAACTTTGGACCTACTATTTAAAGGACAATAATTAAATTGTTATACTAGAATTAACATTTTATAATAAAATTTTTTTTAAAAATTATAACAATTTATATAATTTATTATAAATTTATAAAAATTATAGAGTTTTAAATTTTTATTAATAAATTATATTTTGATGTTTTAAGTAATTTTGTTTTAAGATTATATAAAAATTATTTTTATAGAAATTCATTATACATTTTTTTATATTATTATATAATAAATATTATAATAATACTTATTTATAATATAGTAGTATATAGTACTAGATATTGGTATTAAATTAATTAAAAATCTGATAAATGTATAGTAATTTGTAAAATAAATAAGTTGTTACCTTTTTAATTAGCAAATTAAAAATTTAAAACCTACTGATAATAAAAATTTAAATAATTACTTATATTATAACAATAATTTTCTGTTAATTAGTTAAGACAAAAATATTTGTAATTATAGTTATACTAATATAACTAATAAGTGTGATGACTTAGTAAAATAAATAAGTTGTTAACCTTCCAAGTGGTAGGTTAGGAGTTCAAAACCCACCAACAGCAAAAATTTAAAAAACTACTTATATTATATCAGTATTACAGAAGGTAAGCAGTATTATGACAATAGCATTTATCAATTAGTTGGAATCAATATCTGTAACATAATTGCATCAAATGACTAGCAGATTATAAAGCATCAGTGCAATATTAAAGATATACAGAGAAATGCAAACTGGCATTAGGCAGTGCAAACCCAAGATAAGTTCTCATAGCCATGTAAATCTGTAAACTGGAAAACCAGAGCCCACTTAAGAAGACCCAAGTAGAGAAGTAGTACAAATCTTTAACAATACTACTGTAAAAGCTAGATCTAGGAAACAAATACCAATGTGGAAGGAATTGAGCAAGCAAGAACCTTGGATAAGAGGTACTACTAACCAGACTGTCAGAAATCTCAAATCAGAGAAAAGGACCTTGAAGGCAGATACTAAGATACCAGGAACAGGTCATAGTCCTATCAGACTATCTGGATTGGGAATTTGAGATCAGAAGCAGAAGTATACTATAAGTACTAAAGATATGCTATGAAGTTGATGCTAGGGTCTGAGTGAACTCTGCAAGAGTGAGTTCTATTAACAAAAAACTAAATATGAATAGTTAGTTAGCAGAAGGGCCTTCTAGAGCTCTACAGTCAGGTGATATATCCTGAAATGTGTAACAGCTTGACAGATATATAGACAGAGAGGTTATAGTTAGATTAGATGACACTTAGATGTATGGAAACTTATACATTATTTGTCAATATAAGTATAAGAATTAGAGTGTTTAAATAGATAATTTCCTAGTAGATTGCAGATATAATAGCTAGTATAGAACTTGTTGTGCAAGCAGACTACTTAAAATAAATAACCAAAAGTTATATATATGACTAGTTGTATACTTACCTTGTACAAGTTATATAATTATAATTAAAATACAATAAAGGCAATAGTTGCTAATAACTATGGTCTTAGCATAAGCAAAAAAAAATATATATATATAATGAATAGGTCAAAACATCTATATAATCTTTTTTTTTTTAAATATTAACAATGAGGCCATGTCTTTAACTTTATTGAAATTCAAATGAAGTTTTTACAAAGAAAAGATTGCTTTTAAATTACATATGAAGAATAAAGACTTAGACATATAATCTGTGACCTAAACCTACAAGAGTGGCCAAGGCTCACCTAGATTTGGGTTTGAGTAATAATATAAGAGAGAACATCTATATAATTTTAATTATATAAAAAAATACAAATTAATATTAAATAATACAGATTCAAGATAAGTTCTTGTAACTATATAAATTTGTAAAATTAAAAAAACAAAAACTTATTTAAAAAATCTAAATAAAAAAGTAATAAACCAATAATGTAACTCTCTTTATAAATCATTTGTACCAAATTTTTGCTAAAAATATTTAATTATTTCTCAATATTCTACTAAGTAAACCTTACTTGCACCTCTAAGTAAAGTTGTTCAGCACACTTTTCTTCTCCTAGGCGGCCAAGTTTTAAGCTCCTGCAACACTTGGCTATTGAGAAAAGTTGCAATAATCAACATTTTAGTTTTGCTTATTTGCTCAATATTTTACTAATTAATTATATCTTGTTACCTATTAGAAAATAACAAGCACTTTATTCTGGTTATTTTGATATATATTTAATAGCAAACAAACCAAAACTCACTGAGATACTAGAAAAAAGGCAAAACTAAAATCTGTTTTTGCAGGTTATTTTACTGGTTAATTTAGAAAAATTCATTAGGCTGCTCCAAAAAATTCATTTTTTTAGCATCTATTAAAATTTCCTAAATATTCAATTAGTCTTTCTATTAGCTTTACATTTCTCAGATCCTTTTTAACTTATCTGTAAAATCTTCAAATTAGAAAATTTTATTCAAAAAATTAAATTCTTCAAACTAATTTGAAAATTGTTTTTCACTAATATAAACATCACACTAGAATAGTTACACAATATGCCTAGTATTACTATTATTGAACCAGACTTCTTTGACCTAGATATTTTTCAAACAAATATAGTAGCTGAACTTTAGTTACTTCAAACAAAAACTGTAAAAGCTTCAAAGTCCTTCTAACTAACTTCAACTCTACACAATGTAACATTAACAATGGCTATCACTTCTTTTTTAGTCCTACTCAACCTATTATCTTAAGATGTCTTTATAGAAAATATCATACATACTTTGCTTCATAGTGTTACAGGTGAAAATTTTATAAAGGCTTGTGTGTCACAATATGTTACACAAGCACTAATCGGGACCCAGGATCAATTATGCATGAGTGACTTCATAATAGTGAAATGTATATAATTGTGCTCCCAACACCCAAACAATCCTAGCAAGACAAATATGACCAAATTAGAGATAGCATAAGGTCATAAATACAGTGTTTCAGAGTAGTGGGATAATAAAAAAATATATTAAGGAGGATAGGTTAGTATAGTTATAATAAAATAAACTAAAAGTAAAACCAACAAAATTAAATACTTACTCAGTTTAGGTGAAACCTGCAATAGTGCGATTCTATAATGGCAGAATGGTGGAAAAATGAGAATAGGACATTAAAAGTAAATAGAATTTATTAGTAACAACCAAAATGTATAAAAATAGCATAATTTTAATAAAGTAATACTAAGCTTTGGTGCCTCCAAGTAGAGAAAAGAGGGTCGAAATCCTTTGATAATAGTATTAAATAGTTTATAGAATAGTTAGTTAAGTATTAAATAAAGAAACCAAAGCAAATAAAAGAATAAAGTAATATTTGCCAAATTTAATCTACACCTTGAAGCCTATTTTTGCCATTTCATAATGTTATGCAAGGTCTTGTCTGTTGGAGTAACAGACTTACCATTTACTTGTCGCAATAGCATTTATGCCTATCACTTACTTCTAATACTACTTCTACAACAGCAATTGAGCCATTTAATTTAATAAAAATTAATCTAGATTCTAAACTTTACAAATCTCTTCATAATGTATCAAAGTCATTCTTTCAACCCAAATACAATATTGCTAACCCATTTCCTAACTGCTACAGCAATAGTAAACAAGATACTGATAATCAAATTTCTTTTATGGCCTATTCTCATCATGCACACATATGCATCATTTGCAAAACTAAAGATATATCCTGTATCATGTTAACTGATAACAAACATTCATTAGATCCAAAAGCCCTTGTTTTTAAAACTAAAGTTGATAGCTTTCCTGCCCATTCTCAATATATTCATAGACTCAAACTAAAGCTAGCCAAATTTACAAGTACTATGAACTAAGAACAACATGGCCTTTACTGCAAAATTAAATGTTTTCAACTATCTGCAGAATACAAACATATTTTCTTTAAAAAATTTTGGATAAGCTTCCCAAAAAGTTTAAAAATACTAACAATCAATCAGACAACAACTTTAATTCAAAAGAAACCTCAAATAATAGCAAACAGAATGTGAATAACAATAAACAATCTAAACAAAAAGCAAATACTCAGAAATGTGACATTTCCAAAAACTTCAACTGGTTTAAAAACTATTCTATTACTCCAATCATGCAACAACATAATAAACTTAACACCATACTGGTCCTATAACTATTCAACCTTAGAGACTTTATTTCTAGACAAGTTATTTCCAATAAATCTGAAAATGACAAAAATAACAACAGACCACCTGCCAAATTCTTTTTTAGCTATATTCTTAACAAAATAGCAAGTGAAAAATCTAAGTTTTTGTTAAAGTTTATTATTAACTCAAGCTCTAACTTTGATAAATCAAAACTAATTCTTTTTAAAGCTTTTCATGATACTCTCAAAGGTTTACTTTTCAAGTTTACAGAAGTTTTCTTTACACAACTAGACTATCTATATATTTTCTGATTACACTATTCTATCTCATCTTACTCACATACTAACAGATATAGAGTTGCCATAAACCTAGCCTGCTTACATCTTTACCTAAACTATAAATATAGAACTATCAACTTTGAAGAATTTATAAAAAAACTTGACATTAAACTATTACAATTTACACATTAAACACAGCTCCAAACAACTTGAATTCACAATCCAAAATGACAACTGATTTAATATTAACACAACTCTTAACATTCCATCTGAAAAATTTTTAAAAAACTTTAGAATCCTATTACTTAAGCTCTATCTTACAACTTATGAAACCTGGTTTAAACCTTTTTTTAAAAAATACAGTATCCAATTCAGAAAAATTGATCAACAGAAAACAAGCAATTATATTAAAATATTAATATTACAAAAATTAACAGAAGAATGCAAAAAACTACTGCCAATATCATACTCTTTACCAACCTCATTATATATTTTTAAAGAGTGCTCTGAAGCAACCTTCAAAGTGGCATTTCATCACATTTACCTTTGTACTAACAAAGATTGTGATCTACTATCCAAACCAACTGAACATAATCTAGAAAATATATCTAAATTTTATTTTACTAACTCCTTTAAAACCCATTTAGTACCAAAATCAGAACAAAAAAAATAGATATACTCAATTCTAGAAACTGATATCTTCTATCTCAAACAAAAACTTGCAGCAAGCTTTTCTATTCCAACATCCACAGAAGAACTCAGAGGCCTAGCAATATCTACTGAAAAAACTTTTGCAAAACTCAACAAAGTGAAAAGTAATATAGCCTGATCTTTATATTACTTTTACCAATACTTAAGAGCCTTTATGCTAGCAGCAAGAAATAATGATAACTTACAGGTCTATCCCAGAAAGAAGCCCAAGAAAAATGATCAAAACAACTGATGACATCCATACTCTTGCAAGAGTTATTACATACTTCAAATTAGAAATGAAATTCAAAATATCACTTAAACAAATATGTATTAATTACAACCAATTCTATTACCCTGCAGCTAAAGATTTCTTAATAAAACATCTTAAAATTTCAATCCCAAAACAATACAAAGATTCTCTTTCATACAAAACTCTAAGCCATCTACATCTCAAGAAGTAGATAAGAATACACCTATACCTTCAAAAGAAACAACAAAAGCAACAGAAAACACTATTCTTACCTTACAAGAGAAAAGTGTAAATTCTCTTTTTTAGTAATGTCTTCTACAGAATACATTGATGCAGCTGCCACTTTTAAAACTATAATTTCCTCCACATTTGGCTATCTTTAGAAAAGAATGATAACAATAGGCAGGCAGTAAAGCCTAGTATAAGTAAATCTGTAAAAGACACTATATATAATGTCTTTAATACCAATACTTCAACTTCTTTGAAGACAAACACTTGTTATAACAAAATTTTAAAACAATACCATCTACCTCTATTACTACAATCTATAACACTTAAAGATTTTATTAAACACCTACACCAAAATCTCTTCTTTGATTCAATCAAAATATCAGTTAATCTCGATAATACAGAAACACATATTTATACTAAAGTTACAGATTTTACCATTCCTAATCATACAGCTATAAATCCTATTCGATATAAATCCTATGAACATTTACCTATTTTAACATCTCTAAACCAAACAACATCAAACTATAACAGCTATCACTTCTTAAACTGCAATATTTCAGAAATACAGGCCAGTAACAACTAATTTCATTTATTAATCAGTATACATAATGTCTGAGAATTTAATAAAAACCTGAAACAACAAGTATAGGAAAACTACTGTCTCTCTAACAACCTTAGCATTATCAGTATAATAAAAACCAAAATTGCAGCCAACAACCCAATTATTAAACTACAAAAATCCAAACACTTTATATACTTATGGTTATGCACTGAATGCCCTAAAGCAGACATAGCTATTATGATTCACAAGTTCATAAAAACTCACATTTATAAAATACTTATCTCTCCTGAATATGCTATTGCAGTAAATATTCTTTTTAAATACAACTTTAAATTCAGAATCATTTCAGTTTACTTATTATGTGATAATACTCAATTAAGACTGTTAGTACAAAATACTATAATACAATGGCTCCAACAAGCCTATGCATTAAATATCCAACCTATTGTCCTGAAAGACTTTAATGCCTCTGATAACATTACTTACTTCTTATCAACTAAATATAAGTTACTTCATTTCCTCTAATACAACAACATATATAATCTAGCTATATACACTAATAATTCAAAACTAACTTGGCAAAGCAACAGATATTAGAGTAGTATAGATTACATCTGGGCTAATCAACCTCTTCTTCAATATCTTAACTTTTTTATCACAGATGATCCTAATACTAGTACTCAAAGTGATCATAAAATTTTAAACTTTTGCTGGCTTTTTTCTTATGCATATATAGTTAAACTTAGACATCCTACCAAAACCTGTAGAAGAATATTTTTATACAAAAACATAGACAAAGAGAAATGGCAACAATTTGCAGATTAAGTAACCTTAAACCTTAATAATAATAAAACACTATTTAGTACACAAACCTTAAAATTACTAGAATCTTCCTGGCACAAAATTCAAAACAGTATCATCTCTGCTGTATACAACATATTTTAAATAAAAAATTTACTGTCAGAAATTTTCAAAATATCTTCTCTACAAAGGCATCATCTTTATACCAATATCTCAAGAAATTAGGCAATATTATTAAATAAGTCAAATACTCACTAAAAAACTCTACTTTTATACTATATCAACATAATCACTTTAGTAATCAAATAAATACATCTAATCAGCTCAATGTCTTACTTTTACCAACTATTCACAACTTATTGCCAAACTGGTTAGCACTTGCTAAAACTGAATAAAAATTTATCTATTATGCTCACAATATAGAAAATATCAAAGAAATAAGACAACAGATTAATGATAATATTTTCAAAAAATGCTTCAAACTTCAATCCAACTCAAAGTCAATAATTAATAGCATACTTAACTGTCACAAATACCCAGTAAAATTTGATAACATCAGAACAAACAATGATGTAATCACTAATCCTCAAGACATTAAACAGCA
>CAJVQA010004791.1:0-17075 GCA_910591915.1 Cetraspora pellucida
AAAATCATTTCTTGTGACATTTTTCCTATATCTATTTTTTGCTTGTTAGATCAAATGTTTTTCTAATGATAATCAGTCATGCGTAACCAATAAATGCTGCACAGAATTTCCAAATTTGTATAATTTAAAAAAAGTGTCAATTTTTGTTTCCCAGGAGCCTTTCAGTGGAATCTTCTAATATATAGTAAAAGTTACACTAGCAGTACGTACTAATTCTGACTTCCCCAAACAATATTGAATAATAATTTAGCGCATTTGTTGTGATGTGGCAATTTCAAAATTATACATCAATTTTATGCGAAAAAAACATACGTAACAATTTACTGTCATCTGTGATAGAGAAAAAAGTTAGGAAAAAATTATTAGCCAGTGGGCATTGAGTTTATTGGTTAAATGAACTGGCAAATCCAAATATTGTGTAAAATTTTATTGATTTAATTTATAAGATATAAATTTTTACTTTAAGCTTTTTTATGTATATAATACACTCCTTTATCGAAAAATCACAATAAGACTCATCTCGAGATTTTGCCAAAAGTAGGATAATTTTTTTTTTTTAAAAAAAAAGATGCAAACTAATGAATAAGCGAATAATCAGATAGGACAATTCTGAGAAAGACAAATATAACAGTTAAGCATCCCATAGTTCACCTACAGGAAATTTCTTCGACTGCATGAGGGATATTTAAACTGTAGATCTGCCTATGCTTTGTTCTATGTTATTTAATTATTGCATATTGTTTATATTTTGAAAAGCATGCGTTTTTCGAGGTTCCCTTTTAATATCAATAGAAAGCGATTTAAATGTTAATTGCGGTGTTGTCAAAAGACATGGTAACTGCACGTGAAGAACCAGAAAGTAAAAGCAGCGCGTGCGACAAAAAGGGCATAACCTTTGCACTGTAAAACTATTTCGTTCATTCTGAACACATGTATGTAGGTACGACCTGGCACCTACGTGCCTTGCCTTATATATCTTATATTTTTATTTATTATTATACTGAAAGCATAAGATTTGCCGATTTGATTTTTATACGTATACGTATAAACAACAACGAATAGAAAAACTGCGCCGGATTGTCGCTTCGAATTCGTTGATGCCGCATAACGTCATTCAAAAGTTTGGACGAGGCGGTTACGATTTGGCACGGGTCTTTTGAGCACGTTACCAGATAAGGACAGGGTGTTTAAATAACGTTTATTATTTAGTGGGTTAAAGAGATCTTTATTAACAGAATTTATTATATAGGGGGCATACTTTCTTGCTTTGTTCTGCTCTGTTTACAAGAAGGAAAATTCCACCTCTATCTATAACAAAATTAAACTAACGTCCATTTCCAGCCGCCATGTGCGAACAGGTAAGTCTTGAGCAACCTTTCCCTTATTGGGTGGGTGGTGGTTTCCACTTTGAGGCTTACTTTAAATTAAATTCTAACTTACCAAAGAGTTTTTTGAAGTAATAAAATTTTTTTTTATTTCTAAGAACTTGTCTACGATCTTTCTTCGATCGTATGGTCTCGATCGGGGCCTGGCGCAATGTTTCAAGTGGATCGTCATACATACTAGTGATTTGGTAATAAGGCCACTACGACGGTCATTTTCTTGAGTTGACTGGCGTTACGATTTTACCTATGACAACAGCAATATTTATTGATATTACATTAATTCATATATATATAGTATTAAATCCTATGAATTAAGCTTGTGGTTTTTTTTGCGGTTCTTACTTTCCCATCTCTGGTGTAACGAGAACACAACTGTATAATAATTATCATTACCAAGTAGTAATATTGGAACAGATAATAAATTTGTGCATATACTTACCATCCACTTTATTACGCTTAATACATAAAATGAAATTTGGCTTTTTTGCCCATTGTTTTTAGGGACTAAAACGGTTAACGATATGTTCCTAATAAAGTAAAATTTAATTAGTTGTATTCTCGGGCTATTTACAACATTACTATAAAATTTTATATATTACTTACTACAAAGAAGAGTTTAATTCTATAAGAAATTGCACCATACACTTGAAAACCTATGTATGTTCAAAAGCCTCTGATACAATTATATTTTTGACCATTTTATAGTAGCTTTTAATATCATTTGCAAGAAAATCTCACTATTAATGAAGAAATCGAATTAGTTATATTTTTGAGTTATTTATAATATTACTACATATTATTTACAACAAAAATTAAACATTGTAAAGAAGAGTTCAATTCTTGAATACTTTGTGCAGAATATCATTTTTTGACCTACGAAAAGTGACGGTTCTTGCAGGATAATTATCATTTTTGAACGATATATTTTTAGGATGTCCTGCTCGGCTTGAGTTAGTGATATCTCATAATCAAGAAAGTCATGAATGATTTATCTATTAAAAAAAATTAAAAATCGTGCAGGTATATTTATATTGTGATCGCGTAGCGTACTATATTAATAAAATTAACTACCCAGGTGCGCCAACAAAACACTAACACTAATAAAATTTTCGCGATTATGTGTTGATCGACAGAAGTTAGCCAATAATGAGTCATGAATTTGCGTAACGTAGCACGATCTGGAAGTTCAAATACATAGGAAATCCCCTTTTAGCTCTAACTTAAACGCTACGCTAACCCTAAAATCACGAACGCAAAAATTTTATGTGATTGTGAATTTTTTTTGGCGCACAGATTCTATCCTAGATTGGCGGTTCTGACCCTGATAGGATAAGTATACAATATTGGGCAGACGACAAAAAATAACAAGAAAATTTTTTTCATCAGAGTTAATTAATTTCACTCATGCGCTGCTATGCAGCACATGGAGTGACATTAACTCCGACGAAAAAAAATTCACTGTTATTTGTCGTACGTATGCCTAATATTTAGGGATGTTAAATCGTTCGTCTAGTCCAGTTCCAGTTCAAAAACTAGTAATTTAAGTTCGAACTAGCTGGTCTAATAAATCGTCTAAATGGAATTTATAACGATAATATAATACAAAATTTTAGATGTGCATCATGTGACTTATAATCGTTATGGCCCGTCATTTAAGTGACGGGCCTGACTTGAGACACAGATTAGTTAAAGACTAATAATAGCAGAAGATCTGGTTTAAAATACAGGTTTATTGTTACCTGTTATGATATAAAAAAACGGGTTTCTTGTGTAAAAAAGGAAAACATATAGTCTTATATGGTATAAACCGCCATTTCAAATTTTTTAGCATGAACAAAGGTGTTTCGGACATGTTCATTGCTTGCGAAGTTTCGCCCATTTTGGTATTAATATATATATATATATACAGTCGACTCTGAATATAACGAACCTCTATATAACGAACTCTGGATATAGTGAACTTAAAATTTTTATAATAGTACTGTATAGAAAATGCAATTGCCCTTAAGAAAACATAGTAACTTTCTATAATGACCTTTTTTGTCTTCCAGAACCGTCAGTTCGTTATAGAAAGAGTTGACTGTACAGTACATTTATATTAAAAGTAATTTATTAAAAATGTTATTAATAATATATATTAGAATTATGTAATTAATTATTAGACTAGTGAAATCGGTCGAAACGGCGAGTCAGTCGCTCCACGATCCAAATTCTCGTGTTGGCTTAGTCGAAAAGAGGCGTTTAGATTTGGTCGGTGGTTTGGGACCGTATGTAAGTATTTCTCCTTCTTTGGTTTTTCTGTCTTGAGCTTTTACTAACTTTATCCCCAATTACCTCACTACTTCGGGTAATTGAACAACACGTACAACCTCAACTGTCCTCAATCCTTTCGGGATAATTGGACAGTATAACCACGGCTGATACTGGTACTTTAGGATACAACAGCCGGATGGGGGTGTAACAATACTAGTGATGGGAAAATTAGCCTTTTTTCACATTTCATGCGCATCATGCGCATGGAATTCTGGCCTGCATTATGGTAATGCGGGCCAGAATTATGAGATTCCGAAATGTTCCGAAAATTCCGAAATATTCCCATGCGCATGAGCACATCACTAAACAATACTACGGGATAGAACAGATAATTGCAAGAATCGGGTTTTTATGGTCTGGGGGACTTAGCGATTAGTTAATGTAGCAAAGGAGAAGTTTATGAATTTATTCTGATGTAAGGGACCAGTTATTATTTTAATAAAGCAAAGTTCGGAACTGTCGTTTCTCGAGGGCCTTTTCGCCTTTATTTATAAGAGCAATTTACTATATACATTTTCACGTTCTATACTATCGTTGTCTAAGACTACATGTACTATTATGTTTACGACTACATCAGTGTTCCCTCCCTTACTGACTTCTTTACTTACTCCGCCCCTTTGATCAGAAAGGACTTTTCCTATGTTTCGGTCCTTTCTGACGATTCTGACTTTTCTAGCCAGGTTACCCTTATTTGGTTAGCCGTGTCACGTGTCACGTGACTTAGCCGAATAACACTAGTTATGAACCACTAATTTAAATTAGATTACAGTAGTTTTTTCGGAGATTAGGACCAGACTACTTCCAGACCGGGTTCATAAGAACGACTTAACACCCCTACTAATATTGATGTTATCCGATAGTTAATATGACCATGTGAAGTTTTTTCCGTAATTTCATGCAATAAATACCACTGCAAAAAAATTTACGTGATCATATGAAATATCGGATAAAAAAAATATATTAACGTATTCTCATCTTCATATCTGATATACTAATAGTATTTGAGACACTTTTTTAAGACTAAATCAGGAATCGATCGATGTTTTTTCATCCAATCAAGAACAGTACCGTTGTTCCAATATTTTTGTGAGGTAAGATAAAATAAAATTTTACTATCATTGATGATCAATGATGCTTTGCAAAAAAAGTGTAATCCCACAATTTTCGTGATAACGATGAGAAAATTCGGAGATTCTAAATAGCCTATCAATCATATATTCAATCTTGTGCACTCGGAAAATGTGTACCCAGACAAAATTCTTTAAAATTCGTTAAGGTTAGTGTTAGAATCAGGGTTAGGAGTTAGAGAAAGATAGTCGTAATAGTGATTTTTGAGTTATGAGCGATTTTTGGCAGAACGAACGTATTGAACCTTACTTATCGTGTTACGTTACATGTAATCTTGAAATCCGATTCGTAGTTCAGGTGCAAACCCAGTAAACATTTTCGAGTGCTTAGCTACGATATTTTAAAATATTTTAACAATATTAGGGTGTAATTTTGAACAAATGATAGTTTCTGAGATTAAGTTTTCGGCGATTTAGAAGCTACAATTCGAATCGTACATTTAAATCAAATGATGCAATACTACTGGCTAAACTTTAATGAATCTGGTACTTTATGTATGAAATGGTGAAAATTACATAAAATTTAATTTTCTGAAACTTACATAAAATTACATATAATGTAAAGAAAATTTATTAGTTTACATGTAGTGTTTATACATGGGTATAATTTATTGAATTATAACTTCGTATAACATGGCATCAAACCAATTTTTACAACCGAAAAATTAAATTCTTGCTTGTAGTTAGAGTAAGGCTGTTTGGGATTGGGCGAGATATAGCTTATACCAAAATTGCACAAGAATTTTTTTTGTTAAAAGCCGAAAGGTGGTTTCATAATCAAAATTTTGAGATATTGGTTGGTTTTTATTTTGCCCGTATACAAATAGAGATTCCCCAATGTAAAATTATAATTTATGTAACCTAATCAATATGGGATTTACTAGTTTCTCTCACCACCTCACTACAAGCATATTATAAAATTGATTAATAACATAGATACACTGATATGTGAATAATTAGTAGAACCAATCAGAAGTGGTGAGAAATTAGTAAAACCATCAATATGAGCAATTATTTTTGAACCCGGACCAATTTTATATATTACGTAATAACATTTTGGTCTAGATTCAAACATAATTACCTATATATTTGGGATTAATATAAGTTTACGTGATAATTATATTAATTTTATAGATGTTGGTTTGGTTTGATAGGTGTATCATGTGGTTGACACGTAATAAATACAATAATAAAATAGTAATTCGAAGTAGGGATGTTAGTAGACCAGTCTGGTCTATTTTAGTCTAGTCCCGGTTTGGTCCCAGTTTGGTCTATTATGGCTTACAGTATTAGGACTTTGTTAGTCCAGACTGCAGACTGGTCTAGTCTTAAGACTAAGACCGAACCAATTTTTTTAGGTTCAGACTGGTCTAGTCCCGGTCTATTATGGCTTACAATATTAGGGTTTTGTCCAGGTTGACCTAGTCTTAAGACTAAGAGCGAACCAATTTTTTTCAGGTTCAGACTAGTCTTAAGACTAACTGTGGTCCATTAGTCTAAGACCAGATCCCATATATTTAACATCAAAAAAATACATAGATATGATCCGTAGGTTGGCGATTAGAAATCCGCAAATGCCATGACGGCATATTAGGTATCATACTCGGCACTAGTGCTTCTGAGTTTGCTTGACACAAAAGTTCCAGGCATTTTGTAAGCACTCATGTAAAGTTCTAGGCAGGCACTTTGTGCTCTAGTGCCTAATAATTTAGAATAGATCTCTCATGCTTATAACACAAAGTACCTAATTATATGCCTAATACTTTGTGCCATGCCCATGCCTTTTGTTAAGCACCGGGTTTGTAGATCCCTAATATCGATAACAAAACAACCGATATTTTTTAATTTAAAATTATATAATCAATTATGATTGGTTGATTTTTATAGAATTAAATTTGATTGGTTGATAAAGATAATAACGTTTCTTAATATGTTAGGCATCAAATTTTCAAAATATATACGTATAAACTTTAAAGCTAAAAATAATTTTCTTAAATTAAAAAAAAAAATGCAGTACAGCAAATCTATTAATTATTTTTTTGCTAAATTAGTTATATATATATATATTTGAGTTATTGATAACATTCTTATAAAATATACATAAAGTATTGGATGTTTTTACTGTCTGGTACTATATAAATCTATTCTTAGTAAAATCAAGATAAGGATGGCTTTCTTTTAATAATGAGTGACAAAAAGATAAATATACAAGTTGACCAACTTTGTCAGATTAGTACCTGTAGATTTAATCCTGCAATATTTGTAATCAAATACCGATAGGCGTGAAGTTAATCGATAAAATGTAAGTTAGTCATCAACCAGAAAAAACTTTTTTTTACGGAAAAATTATATGGTCATAGAATGGATTCTTCACGGACAAATTTATGGGTTTTCCTTTTCTAACACTCGTATTAAATTTATTGAAATTGTACCGTAATATTGTCTTTGTTTCAAGTAGACATTTTAATGGAGAACCTCATGGTTCACAAAAATCTTATAATTTGGTTTATTGGTGAAGATTCTGAAAGAGCTCATATGTAATGTGATATCGATAAAAAATTTCTAGAATTTAAAAATTTCATTAAATAAATTCCTTTTAATATTGGCAAGCATACAATTATACTATTAATAAATAATGAGATTTAAATTCCTAAATTTGTTAATTAAAGTTATTATTATGCTATAACTGAAGCCACTCTTTGAACTTTCCATAATAAGTTAGGTCAAGCAATTGTGTACAGGATTCTTGCATCAGAGACATATTTACAAATGCACATGTTGCATCCGGAGTAGCTGCTCCAAATATTTAAAGTAGCACAATAATTATGAATAATTTTTTGGTTAGAGCATAAAAGGTACAGATTTTTATCGTCAGAGACATATTTACCTTGTCGGTGAATTGATTTTTGGTGAAATGACAGATCTATTTATGTCCTGTTAATAAAATGGATTATCGGTATTACAACTTCGGCAAAATGGTATGCCAGAAAGATGGACTTCGGAAGGTTAACCCGTAACACTCTATGTCATATCTCGCGCCGATCAAGTTTAATAATATCTATGCAATTTGTAATTATCATTTGTAATTTATCATTTATAAAAATACTTTTTGATAAATTCCTTTTATAATCAAAATTAATATGTAATCTCTGTACATATACAAAGGGGACAAAGTTTGAGATTTATATAATTGGGTATGAAACTGTAAGACATTCAACTACCGTAATAGTCACATACAGTTTCGAGATAGTAACAATACAGGCAGAAGTTGACCATATGATTGAGGGTTGTCAAATCTTAATTATTTTTCCGATCGACCAACCAGATGCACCACCTGCATGAACAAAGGGAAAATTAAAGCAATACAAAACCCTATAATTGGCTAAACTCTAAATTTTATAGTCTGCATGAAGGCACGTCTGAAATCTGTGACAGGTTATGTCGATCACCAAATCGAAAGAGCATTAAGATTAGAATTAAGCACAAGCTTTAATTTACTCGATATTTGATATTTAAATGTACTCATATAATTAAAATTTCGTGCTAAAAACTTTTATTTAGAAATCAAACTGTTGGTTATCATATTGAAATCTCGAGTTATTTACGATTTTTTTGGTTTCTCAATGTTTTTTTTTCGAATTTGCTAAAATCAGCAATGATCGATAGTGCCATTTCACATTATATGAGATCAAAATTTTTTATATATAATTTTTTTGATTAAATTCTTTATAAATAGCAATTATATTTGAATTTACCGTATTGTCTCGAAATAACGCCCGGGTGTAGGTTAAAACTTTGGCCCGAATTAAGCTTAATTTAGGCCGAATTACGATTTATCCGGGCCAAAATTTTAACCTGCACCCTGGGCGTTATTTCGAGACAATACGGTATGCAGGTTTTTTCGGGAATATATGTGAAATATGTATTAGGTTTATCTCTGAAATATATACAAAGAACTAAAGTTGTAATTTATGAACCAGTGATATAATACAAATATCATGAGTCTGAGTGGTTGACCTACACATTAATAAGTATATGCTAGTTATATCAATGTATTAGTAACGCGAAACGAATTGAAAGTAAGTGCATATACGAATCTTGATTAATAATTTAATAATCTTTTGTTTGATTGGCACGAATTAAATTCATTTAATTAATTGTACCTCTAGGATACATATGTATTAAAGAACATTAACAAAGCTGGCAGCGAATAATATTATCAGCGAATAATTAAAGCATATTTTAAGATAAATTCCCGCTTTTTTTCACCTATACTTCGTTTTCAAATCTTAAGTTTTGCGCGCGTAAAATAATGTCACAAAAAAAAAACGTAAGAATGCAACTGTAGCGTGTATAAATTGTCGAGAACGACACGAAAAATGCAATGTACCTTCTGGAGAAAAGAAATGTACAATCTGTAATAAACGAAATTGGCTTTGTATTTTTACCCCGGGAAATAAACGCGGTCCGAAGTCTATCGCTAAAGCCTACCAAAAGGCGCTCATTACCAACCATTCTCCCTCTGTCATTTACGATGAACGAATGCCAAATGATAGCCAAAACATCACATCCACTCCTAATTCGTTTTCAACTAGTGATTCTTTCCCACATCCTTATAATTATACTACTGTTACTAATATTAACGTTTATGAAACTACTGAGACTATTGAGACTACTGAAAATCTCCAGAATATTCAACCCTCGTCATATTTTCATAATGAACAAATAATGCCAACTAATGATCAAAATAGATCTTCCTTTTCAACTAACGATTTATACGGTTCCTTCTATTCCGAAATTCTACATCTTTACATTAACCCTTATGATGAGGCTATCGAAGCTTCCCAAAACTTGTGTACGTATTTGGGGAATGGACTAGGGAAACCCTACTTGAAAGCAAGTTTTAAACGGTGGTTTTTCTAGTATATTCCCAATTTATTTGCCTGAATAGCTTCTGACAATTGGTTTAATTTATTTCTTTTTTTCACTATTAGTCGATTGGCCGAAAGATTAAACAAAATTTTTAGAATGGCTTCTTTTTTTCTTTCATATGAGTAGTTGTATGTTTTTTTTCGTTTTTTTTTTATAAGCTTTATTCATTGCAAACACAAATATTATTTCTCATTACAATTATTCTTTTCTCGTTACAAGTTAATTTCATTATAGATTTAAATTAGATGAAATGTTAGAATAAACCAAAATTATTTAATTAGATTTTGTTTCTAGTTTAATTGCTATTTCACACACCTTTTTTCATTCTAAGCATCTTTATTACGAATACATTAATTGCTATTTCACTCACCTTTTTTCGTTATAAGCATCTTTATCATGAATAGAATCACTGCTTAAGTATTGGTATAACTGATAATGTATTTGGTTATAAGCTTATGATTTTTATCGAAATTTCTGATTATTCTTTATCTTTCTGCGAGACTTTTATTATGTATTATGAAGCATTTAAGTATGATCAAATAATTGAAGTTTAATATTCTTTAAGCGAAATAAAATTTTATTACAAATAAGGTTAATAAGATTTTACTATATGTAGCTTTTAGAAATTAATAAAAATACATTATTTAGCTGACGTTTATACTATATATATTCTATTTAATACATTGACAACTAACTTACTGAATAAATAATGAATGGAAGAATGTTTATAGAAGTGGTTCATTGGTTTTTTACTGAATTATTGTGGTCATTTAGTAATGTTAACAAAAAAATATCGGTCTCGTGGCTTTTGCTTTTTTTTAGTTTTTATATGTAACTAGCACGAACTTTTTTTCTATAAAACTACTAGGTAAAAAAACTACATGAATTTATGCGATTTTACATAATTTTTTACGAATATTTTATGAGATCATTTTTCATATTATCTACGTACGTACGTGGTATATTGAATTTATATACTAAATAAAAAAATGCTTTTAATAAACTTTTTAATATCTTAACCAATTTGTATAAAATTTATATAATATGTGTCTAAACAGTTTACAGTTTATGAAGTTGCGCAATATGCATTGCTTTAAAAAAGAAATCATAATTAAATTTTCCTAAGACTCTATATGTTTTTCATAGGTAGTACAAAGAATTGCTAATTTTGACTGTTCGAATCAATGTTCACATGCAAATTATATTATATCATCAGTGTTGTCAATTTCTTGTTCTATTGATAAAAATTTATATTCTATTCTAATTTCAGTTGCTTTATTCTATTGTTCTAGATTAATATCTTTTGTTGACAATTTTGTGTTCTATTGACAAAATTTTTATTCTATTTTAAATTTTATTCTTTATTTTATTGTTCTATTGTTGTATTCATCTATTGCTGCCAACACTGGATATCACATAATATGAGTTACACAAAGTTGATCTACAATCTATTTTATATGAAATTGGACTCTATTATCATCTATGTAATATTGTCGTGCTTGTATTTAGCATCTGCTTGAAGTTGTAACTTCAATGAAGTTGAAACTGCCTAAAATTGCTGACCGTGCAAGGAAGATCTAATTTCACGTGAATTCGGGCCAATCAAATTCTAGCATTTTGATGATCGTCGGCGAAGCAAAACAAGAAATAAAGATGTCGGTAAGGTAATTTGCTTATATATAATAAGATGGCTCTAACCTTAAAGCTAATTCAATAAAATATATTACGTATAAAGAATTTACTCCGTTTTATAAGTTCCCCGAAATTGGTAACTTCAAGCAGATGTCGACTTCAAGCACGACAATATCACGAAATATATGGACCTTCAAAGCTCGTGATGTAGATATGCGATTAGCTATCTGTTTTCCTATTTAAAATTTCACGGATATCAGGACGGTTTACAATTTTATATGTACGTACTAGGTTAATGCATAGCATTATGTGTGCGACCACATTATCCATATCCGCCGATTTGATTTTTAGGGTCTTTTTTCGACGAAAAGTTACACGAGCTTTTGTCACTAAGTGACGTGAGAATAGCAAACGAAACATTCAATAAAAAATTTTTTTTAGTCTCTATATTAGATATATAAGCAATAAATACTAAAATACAGCTACACTAAGCCGTAAAAGAAAGCATTATCACTAGTTGTTGAAGCGATCGGATATGTTCTGGTAGTGAACGATCGGTTTGTCATTGAGAACGATCTGTTGTAGAATGGGTAAGGGTGAATTCGGAAGCAATTTTTGAGGAAAACGCCTTTTTAACTTGCTTTCAGTTAATAATTAAACATGTAGATATTGCAATATTCTATACACTTAATTATGGATTCAAAGTAAATTTAAAAGACTATTTTTGTAAAAACTTACTTTGTAATAAATTTTACCGACAAATATTCAAATCGGCTGATATTCAACCGCATAAATATGCTATACTAATGTGCATTTTTGATACGACAATACGATATGACTAATGAATTTAATCAAAACTTAACTATAGATACATCAAAAGCGTAATTTCTGTATCACAATGATTAAACATTAAATATCTTCCGCTACGCTCGGGACAATTAATTTTGTTATAAAATTGACAACAGTAAAACTGGAGGATACTGTTACACCCGGAGCTACCTCTTATAAGGCCGGTATAATTAATGGGTTTACTTTGGCGACGGTTATATTCGATTGATAGTCTGTACCGATTTATGCTTAGTAAAAGATAGGGGTTATTGCAGTTACGCTTTTAAGAGGATTAGGGTGATTTGCAGTTATGAAAGAGGCAAACGGCTAAATGTATATGGGCAGCCGTTAATAGAAATAAGGCAGATTGACATTTGAAAAAAAATTTACCTTCTTTTATAGCCTATATCTCGATGGATTTTGATGCTATCTTGATTATTTAATAGTCAAAGAAAGCTTATGATCTAAGCTTTCTTTTGAATATTTAATCATCAAAATAATATCAAAATTCATCGAGATATAGGCTATAAAAGTTAAGGTAAATTTTTTTTTCAAATGTCAATCTGCCTTATTTCTATTGACGGTTGTCCATATGAAGATACAAGTAGTCGTATAACAACTTTATTATTATACTCCAAGTTATTCGTGTAGGAAGACACTATAACTGTTTACTAATTATTCACGGTATCGTGTATTAAGACACGATTACTCTTTAGGAATTGTCAGTTGTATTGTTTATTTAATAAAGTAATCGAGTTGTTCATGTATGAAGACACGATTACTCCTTTATTAGTTTGTTGAGTATTGAACTGACTTTTTACAAGAGCAAGAAGTGAGACTATTTATACATTTCGAATCATTATTATCTTTTGCTCTCTTTCTATTAGTACATTTTCGTACGATTTAGCTTTACCAAGCATTTCCTGTACTATTTAAAGCTATTAATTTTACAGGTGTTCAATAAAGCTTCTAAAGCTATTTATGCTATTAAAGTTGTTAGCGTTATTAGCTTCGTTAGCATCTTGGCATTTGTATTACATTAATATCACATGATAGTAAATTACAGAGGTTAGATTGCATCTCTAAATAAGTTATAGTCCCCTGCTGTATACATAACCATCATGTACTTAATTTAGAACGAATCCTTTATTTTACGCATTATTTTGGATACGTATCATTTCATTGACGATCACTTCACCAAACACCCTATCACACAGCGTAATGAGTAATATTGAACAATAATTATTAATCATCAAACAATCGTTAAATATTAACCATCGCTCTGTGCGATGGGGTGTTCGGCGAAGCGATTGTCGATGAAATGATACGTATCCCATTATTTTAAGTAGAGATATGTCTGATATAAATAAGTACATAAAAAAAGTTACGTGATGGGGTTGGCAGAATATTCAGTTCCCCTGATAGAGGTCGGAACCGGTTTTAATAATTTTAAGTTTATCACAATTTATCAAAATTTTATTGGATAAATTGATATGATAAACATCAATTTTGGGATATTCAAAATTTAATTGGATAAGTTAATGTGATAAACTCGAATCATTAAACCGGTTCCGACCTCTAGTCCCTGTTCAAAAATTATTGTCTGATTTTTGCAACTTATCGATTCGATCATGTATTAAGAATCCAAATTTTTTAATAAATCACGATGTATGACATTTTTCAAAATTAAAAATGGTTTTATGTTTGAGTTTCAAAAAAATTGAAACTTCCGAAATTGATGAAATCAGAAAATTTCTGAAACTTTCAAGACTTTAAGCTTATCGTTATCTATATCAAAAAAAAAGATAAATAAAACAAATAAGGATAAACTAGTTATAAGTATCTACGTACTTATATAATTTTTTTTATTGTTAGTTACTGTATTTAAATAAATATATTATTATTGCTTTAGGCGTTTAATAATCTTAAAAGGTCTAATAATCTTTCAAGACAAAAAAAAAGGCTTCAAAATATTGAATCAAATTTCATACCTATTCAAAAAAACGGTAAAGATTTAAACGAGCAAACAAAACTTTTCTTGAATTTTGAAGTTTTTACATATGAGCTTGGTGCTGCAAAAAAGAGGTAAATTGACAAAAAAAATAGATCTTTAGAAAATTAATTTTTATGTTATAAGAAATTGCAAATTTTAAAGAGCTATACTGCATAATTTTCTTAATATAACTACTTTTGTGTTTTAAGTAAAAAATGATTCTAATCTTATTTTAAAAAATAGATAATAAATAAAAAGGTTCTATATGATTGGCCAATCAAAATTAAGCATGTGACTATATAATAAGTCGTTTACTATTGATCAACTAAAATTAGCTACAAATTTTATAATAAAAAATGAAAAATAAAAAAAAATTTACTAACCCTGAATATAATTGGCTGCTATAGATAGGGTCGCCATTTATAATTTCTATAAATAAAAAATAAAAATTGATGTAAATACATTTTAAGTATTCGAATTTAAATGTAATTTGATTCAAAATTTGAAGCAATAACCAAATAAGTTCTCGTACGAATAATTTGATTAAGTAAATAAATAAACTTGGGAGTATTTCTTTTTCGATAATCTCGTGATTTCGTAAGTCTTATGCTAATACTCAGAGTGAATTTTAAACAGCATTTACATACCTGATTTTTTGGTGGTGAGTTCTTCAAAGACTGGTTTTCCTAGTTCATTCTCATTTAACGACTTATTATCAAATTGCTAATGACATTTGTTGTTTTGCAGCCTGATTATAGTTTTATCCGGTTTTAAATTATAGTCACTTGTTTTTTAATTTATCATATTCATATAAATCTACGAGTCTCAAACCGATTACTATACATACAGCAGTTTTTAAGTGAATTCAATACAATACTAACCAAACACTTCTTTAGGATAATTAGATTATGATTGTTTAATTTGAAGTTTATAGTAAATTTTTCTTGGCATGCATTTATATTTCAAGTTAGAAAATTCTACTGAAAAATCTTAAAACCATTTAATATAAATGTTTTATTCTGGTCTGTATGTAATGAAATTTTTTTAACATTTAAAGAAATAATTGAAAAGTGAATAGTCTCACAAAATTCTACTACGAGCAAATCATGCATATTAATAATGTGATTCGAAATCTACAATTGGAGCTTGTTAATTGATACTAATATAATTCATTAAGATTATGCTATAACTTGAAGTTATATTTCGATCATAATCAACAAAAAACAGTGCAGACTTCTTGCACAGTACCATAAATCTTTGATGAAATGGCACGTGCAAACAATTATTTGTCCAGTTGAAACACTTCACCAATTTATGATAATGATCACAAGTCGTCATCGAATAAGCATGATTACATCATATACATAAGATCACAATGATCATATGAGTTTGCCGAATAAGCAAATTTTACTCATGAGATATCCCGCGTCTCGCAAACAGTGTATAAAATGCAAGTCTTAATTTATGTGCGCTACATGAACGTTAAATTTGATGGGTATTATATACAGTATATAACAATAAATCTTTTAAATTTTACGTGTGTAAGATAAAATCTATGTGCAACAACCTTAAGATCACTTAAAATTGTATTTTTTATAGTTATTTTTGGATTTACCGGAAAGTATAAATACCTGAAAGATATACTAAATTTATCTCTGAAGTAGATAAAATGATCTAGAGTCGCACATTTGGTATACGTACAAATAAAAAAGCTGGTGAAATTAAACTAGAAGGTGAAATAATTTCATCAATTGGTGAAATTTATTTATATCAATTTATTAGTAAAGCGAATAAATTTACTGCTAATTCATATTTAATTTTGATTTCAATATATCATGAGTTTAATATTTGGCTAAATACTGAGACATTTCTAACACCAGTCAAAATGTAAAAAAACTCAGCTAAGAATCAGGTACCTGATTTTAATATGATTGCTAACTGATTACTATTTGATTAGTGTACGTAGTTAATATTAACAGTAATTAGTTAATAACTCAGATACTGGGTTGTGTTACATAAATTAAGTTTTGGCCAGTATTATTGCATCATTTGATTTCGAATTGTAACTCCTAAATCGCCGAAAATTTGATCTCAAAAACTAAATGTCATGTGTTCAAAATTACAATTACATGAAATTTAAATTTTATCGAATCTTACGCAAAATTACGTAAAATTACATAAAATTCCTGTCCCTATCAGATACCTGATTCTTAGCTGCTTTTTTATAGTTCGACTAGTGTAATCTGATGCAGTGTCTAACTTGACGCATCAATGATATCCCACGTCGAGCGATTTTGCTAATATACTCTCACTAACACCTAACTATAAAATAACGCTAATTCTAATCTTAATAAATTTTAAGAATTTTTATCACATGACTGGAGAAGACCTAAAAATATATACCTGCAACTAGTGATGGGCAAATCGCAGTTTTTTTAAAAATCCCGCGCGGGATTCGCGGTATATAGTAAAGTTTTTTAATATTTCATGAATTATAAAAATATATATAAAGATAATCAGTAGAAACATAATTTCTTGTTAAAAATAATATATTTTAAATACATTTAGCATTCAAAATGATGCCAAATTGGGTTATTAACTCCCATGTTATAATAATGTTGTTTAAAGAATGACTTAATAATGGTTATATTTATTATAACAAGGAATAATAAGTAAGAACTACAACAAATAGAAGCTCTACATAGGAATGCAGACCGGGGTAAAACAGCCCCCAAAAGTTTAGAACATCACGTGACAAATATATCGAGACTAAAATTCATGTAAAAAATCATTTTTTAACCGATTTAAACCTTGCGACAATAAATATTACGTTTATTGAGCTATTCGAAATAAATAAAATGATTA
>CAJVQA010004792.1:0-17070 GCA_910591915.1 Cetraspora pellucida
TGCTTCAAAATGCATATATTTGATATATGTTATATGTATGATATTTCGCGCAGTTATCATCAACCAATCAGATCGCAACTTTCTTATTAATTTGGTTATCAGATTCGATCTTATGATCCTGTGATCAGAAATGGATGATTTATACCTCATTAGAACCGTCTCAGTGAGTTGATTCGAATGGTGGTGGTTTCATCGAATTTTGTCTAGTGATTCAAGAGTTATGGATGTTTTTGTAGGTTAACAACATATATAAAAGGATATTTACAATACTCTCTTCTTACCTATTTCAATGACTGAATTGATACAAACAATAAATTTAGCTTCTAAAGAAAAAGCAACTAGACCCTCTGGAATTGCAAATAAAGTTCTTTAGCAATTGTTATCCTCAGCTCTTTCAGTTTTACTAAATATCTTCAACAGCTACATAATGCAAGAAATAGTTCCAAACTAATAGTTATAGACTAATATTTGGCCAATTTCTAAAAAACAAGAATATAATTACAAATTAAATACCACCTGTCCTATTACATTAATAGACCACATTAGAAAAATCTTTACAAAAATTTTAACAAATTATTTGACAAACATTTTAGTTCAAAACCAAGTGCTTTTCCTTCATAACTTTGCATCTTTTTCTTATCAATTAATACTTCAACCTATCTTTCAACTCACTTACATTCTAGAAGATGCAACTATAAACCAAAAAGAGATCTGGATCTTGTTCCAGGATATGTCAAAAGCCTTTGACTCAATTCATATACCAACTCTATACAAATCTTTCAAAAGAATATATATACTCAACAAAGCAATCAACTTGCTATTATGTTTGCTTCATCATTGTATAAACAAAGTAATTACTAGTTTGGGACCAACTCAATCCTACTTTGTTGAAGATGAAGTAGATTAAGGAGAAACAATCTTACTACTATTTTGAAAGATTTATTATGACCCTCTTATATCTAGAATCTATAAAAAAAGCTAGGGATTTACAGAAGAGATTCTATCTACTTGCCCAAAAGAAATACATATCTCAATAATAATATACATAGATGACTCTTTGTAGATTGCACCTAACAAAACCTTTCTTACCAATATTCTTTATACAGCTTCTTTCTTCTATAATTTTGCCAATATAAGAGTCAATCCTACTAAGTCAATTCTAGCAACAAATTCAAAAGACTTAAATAATAGTATAACTTTTGAAAATGAACAATTAATAGCAATCACCAATAGAACACCATTTAAGTACCTAGGAGCATAGTTCTCTACTAACAAAAAACAAATACTTGTTCAAAAAGAAATTATAGCTGAGGCAACAATCAACTTAAAAAAGCCTATATAACAGAAAAACAAGTGATTTATATAATAAATAATGTTATTCTTCTATGCTTGCTCTATAGATTGCACTTCATATTTCTCTCTAATACTCAAATTAACACACTTAACAAGATCTATACTAGTTTAGTTAAACACAAAGCAAGGCTGGCTTGGGAAGTTTCAAACTTATTTTTATTTAATCCAGACATATATGTCTTAAGTAACCTAGCTCAGGCTTAACTTTCTTCTTTAGTAATATTATTCAGAAAATTTAAACCATCACAGTTTCGATTTCTTCTTTTTAAAGCTATGACTATAACAATTACAAGACTTAGCTTTCACTAATATTTCTATTCTTATCCAACTTCTAGTTTTTCTAGCTTTACAACTAAATATACAAACTAGCCAAATTGTGCTCACACTTCATGCCTTAAATTTACAGACCTCATAAAATGGTAACAACAGACCTCATTCTGAAACTTTTACTAGAACTTCAATAAACCAAATTCTGTTAAATCATTCTAAAGCATTCTATCTTAAAGAAAAGCTAAATAATTATAACATTGCTAGCATAAAACAATTTCTAAATGCAACTAACTTAGAGCTTCTAGAATAAACCAATTTTCATAATAATATTAAAAAGATACTGAGAAGACACTGTCTATACTAATTCTTATAGTTCAAGACTTAATAGCAGTCTCAATTAATCCTTCATCAACATTTTCATATATAAACCCTTACACCTTGTCTCAATGGAACTCTAAAGAGAAAGGTTGGATAATTACAGATAATTTTATTATTGGCAAGATATATAATTTATACAACAATGCTCTTAAAGCTTGACATTACATTCTAAAGCCAAACAATATAATATTAGCATGTGCAGGCTGTAACCTAAGGAATTAATCATATCACTCCAAGCATTGCTACTTTAATGTAACAACATCACTATACAACTTACAAGTAGACTATAAAAAGAAAATCTATTTAAACATTGCAGATTTCAAAAAGGCACTAAACTATACTAAATCAATAACTGTAACTTAAAAACAAATACAAGATGCAAGTTCAATACTAGAAAGACCTTTATGTTCTTTTGAAAACCTACCAATTAATCTTTAAAAAACATTAACAAAAGCTAATTTCACTATTAAGATATTAACAATTCAATTAATCTTCAATTGACAAATAGTAAACAACAACTCTCAAATAATAGCAAAATGCTATACAAAATACCAACACCTGTTTTGGTTGCTTTACTAACCAATAGCCTTCATATATAAGCATGATGCTTAATTTACTAAACTTTATTCTTACTACAATCAATTCATATACAGAAGTAAACATCTGTACAGATAATCCTATTTTTATTATATATATTAACCTGGTAATTTCTATTAAACCTCACAACTATTCTGCACTAGACAAGTAGCAACATATATACCTTTTTCTAATCCTAAAAGTGCTCTTATGTAATCAGCAACTCAACATTACTTTAGATCAAGATATAAAAATTAAAGAAACTACAAGTATAATTTTTCTATTAGATCCAGCACTGCAATGCTTTTTATACAACTACTTTGTTTCAAAACTTCTTATCAAACCATATGAATATCTTTTAAAAACTACTTTAAAACATATACATCAAATTACAAACCAACTGTCATAGTTTTATCAACAATAAATTTTAGGCTGGCATATATTACAAAACAATATTGATTGGGCTTCTATACTAAAATACATTTCTTATAAAGAAAAACTATTAATATTAAACACTGACCTATCATTTTCAGCAATTAAAAATTTCAAAATTAAATTGCTATCTGAAGAACTTTCAACTTATCTACTACTGCATTGGAGAAATAAAAAAAAATATCCAAACCACTTGTGTTCAAGATGCTATAATACCTTGTTCTTCTATTAACTTGCATTCAGAATCACATATAGTTTTCAACTCTAATTAGACAAATGTATACAAAACTTCGTAAAAATTGGAAATACCATGCTTGCACTTGAACACTTTTGTCAAAGCATTCATTACTATATATATAACTAAGCAAATATCACTAGAACTTATTACTAGAGACACATTAGCACCTTTTGATACAAATAGTCATAGGCATAAATACACTTTACTAATATACTATAATATTATTACTGCAATATACAAAACAATTTGGCTTGTCTTTAGAAAGACAAGTTATGACTCAATTCTTCCAATCTCTGCCCCAATATAGGCTCTAATATTAAACAAAACTAAGCCTTTGGCCCTATCTTTTATAGAAAGAAAACTGGTAAGATATATAAACAATAGACTAACTTCTCTAATGCATCTTCTTAAAGACTAGAGGTTTAATGACCATTCTAGCAAAGAATAGGTCGAGAATAAAGTAGCTCTTATCTTCATCTTCCATAGTATAGTTTTTTTATATATATTTGTTTTATATATGTACAATTAACTATAAATAAAAGAGATAAAAGATAGACCTCTTTTTTTTTAAAAAAAAAAAAAAAATTTATACTAACTACAATGACAACTTATTTCCTAATTATACTATACTTTCATATCATCAATATCATAAATATTATCAACTATCTCTAAAATCCTCTTTCAACTTTCCTAACAAGAATATCTTATTTAAACTCAATATTGCAATACATAATGTTCAAGAATATAATATACAAGAAAAAAGGTTGTTATAAAAAAATTACTATTTAATTTATAACTTATATATAATTAGTCTTATTGAAATAAAAATCTCTAAAAATACAAAAACCAAGTTCTGAGACACATCTTATTATTCATACTTCTGATTCAACTTTACAGAATCTAAAAAAAAAATATGTATAATGATTAAAAATAATATCTAGCCTCATATACACAATATAATTACACAACCTAGTAGTGCTATTGCTATAGATCTATTTTTCAAACATGATTATAAATTTGGAATTATTTTAGTATATCTTTCATCTACTAATACTGCCAACTGCAAACTTATACAAGACATCACTACTATATAGATATAGCAAACAATATTATCCAACCTATATCTTATCATACTTGAAAATTTTAATGCAAACAACAATATAACTACATTATAAGAAACTAAATTTCAATTACTTAATTACTTGCATAGTACAAACATATATGACCTAGCAGACCATACTAACAATTTATAAAATACTTAGTATAGTACCTGATATCAAACCAGAATAGACTATATATAGGCACATGATGCTCTTATACCATATTTAAATAAATTTAAACTTAACAATTCATTATTCTTAACTAATAGTGATCACCAAATTCTAATCTCTACATGGATTTTTCCATTTGCAGCAACCAAGGCCAAACACAAAAGCAAAAGTGAATGATGAATATTTAATTACAAAGCTATGTCCAAAGAAGACTGAAATGATTTTACAAATCAAATAAACTTAAATATAATACAACACTAGATTCCAATTACAATAAATATAACAGAAAGCCTTGAAAAAACCTGGTATAAAATACATACTAGTATCACCAATGCTATATTTTAACACATTTTAAACAAAAAATATATTGTTAAAAACTTTTATTATATATTTACACCAAAAGCAACCCAATTACATCATGATCTTAAAACTATTGAACATATTATATACTGTATTAAAAAACTCTTTTTATACCAAATACCATTACCTACTAATATTCATAACCTTATTGATCACATTAATAGTACTCATAACTTTACTATTAAATTATCATTCAACTATTAATTTAGCCTAGCTACTTGGATACAGTATATAAAAACCTTCCGAAAACACTTTACAATGCCAGAAACATTGAAAATTCCAAACATCTTTGTAATCATATCAATATAGCTACAAACAAATAATATGAACAATTATCTATTTAACTAACCAAAATGATCAACAGTATATTAAACCAACATACAGATATAGTACATTTCTAAAACATCAAATCTACCAATAATATAATCACTGATCCTACAAAGATTAAACAACATGTTAGTAAACATTTTAAAACATGAACAGCTTATCATTCATTTGATGAAAATATCTTCAATCAAAATTGAAAGACTGTATATTAACCTAACATTAGTATTAATACTAAATAGTATACTCTTATACTTCAAGAAATTACTACAGAAGAAATCATAAACATTATACAACAATTACCTAATAATAAAGCTTGTAGGCCTACTAGAATTAGTTATAAAATAATTAACCATTTTAGTTCTAATATGCAAACTGCACTTATAGCATTCTTTAACAAATATTTAACTACATAAAATATTTTAAAACAATAGAAATCTAGTAAAATATACCTCATCTTAAAAAAACCAGAATTCGATGAAAACTTCAACAATACTAAATCTATTAGTCTAATTGAATATACAAAAAAACTATATATTAAAATCTTTACTAACTGTTTATCACAAGTTTTAACTCAATACCAAATTTCCAATCTACATAACTATGTTGCACTTCCTGACAACTAAACTAACAACCCAATCCATATACTCAATAACTTCCTTGAAGATGCTAAATGTATCAAAAAACACATCTGAATTTTGTCTTAAGACATGAGCAAAGTGTATAACTCTGTAAACATACACCTTTTAACCAAAGCTCTACAACATTTCAATATGTCTAACATATTAGTCAACATAATAACCAATCTTTTACACAACTGATCTAACCAAATTATTACTAATCTTGGACTTACACTCTTATATGAGATACAAGATGATATAGACCAAGATGAAACTATAACTCCTCTTCTTTGGCAAATCTACTATGACCCTTTAATAAGTTATATATACAAGAAATATACTGGCTACATTACAACAACTAAATGGCTTACTTAGATTAATCCTAGTAAATATCAATCTACTATTGCTTCTACATCTGTACTGGCATATATGGATAATATACTATGGTTTGCAAACTCAGTAGAAGAGCTTCAAGCAATAACTCAAGCAACTGCATTCTTCTACACAATGGTCTATATAAAAGTTAATTCACATAAATTCTTCTTAACTTCAAATACTAAATCTACTACTCATATTAACTTCATAAATCAAAGTATCCAAGTACAACCACAAGATACTCTTTTTAAATTTTTAGGATGCTAGTTTACAGCTGCATTATAATATACAACTCAAACAAAATTAATATAACAAGAAGCACTTGGACTTAACAACATATTAAAAACTAAAAATATTACAGATAAACAAGCTACATATATCATAAACACTGTAATTATTCCTATTTTAGAATATCATATATATAATATAGTATTACTATATATAACATATAACTATATATTATTACAATACCTTATTACAGCCAAACACAAAGCTAAACTATCAGTATCTATACCAAATAGTATACTTCTAAATTATAACATATATGGTATTAAAAACATATAGGAAATACAAGTACAATATTATATATCCAAATTTTATCTTTGTATTAATGATCCAAATCTAATAGACATTAGTATTTACATTTAACTCCAACAGTTGCAAACAACTTGTGGTCTACAACCAATATTTTACAACACCCTCATCCACATATAGATAGACCCAATAAAAACACAACTATCTACAAAATTATACAACTATTTAACAAGCTTTAAATAACTCTACAAGCCAATCCTAATATTCTTATACTCTACATATTTTAATACTCATACACATCTATTGAACAATTTCTTCATACTCATAAACTCTATACACAATTCAAAAAGCAACTATGTACTAAAGAAATAATATATTTTGAGCAACTAACATCATATAACAACTCTGTATTACTTGATTAGAAGCACATATCTCTACAATTACAACATATATCTAAAGGTTGTAAACTACTATAGTTTACTGCACTTGAAAATATAATTATTACTGATCACTAATCAAGACTAATAAATCTTCAGTTGCAATTGCCTAATACTAATTCTATATTATTTACTACTAGATATTACAAACATGCATTTAAACCTTAAATAATTGCATATAATCATAATAATAACAACATTGCTATTAGCAAGACACAGAAATATAATCAAATAAAAGACACAATATCTATAACATACTGGTTAATTGACTTTGACACATCACATACTGAACTATACCTTTCAGTCAATTATACTTGCAAACAATGCACAGAATATTACTTTAACTCTAATTGTATACAAAATAAATGCATATTTAATATTCCTATCAACCTTACAACTAAGTTTCTTGGAAGAAAAATTAACTTTAACTCTTTCAATACTCTAGACTTTTATGCAAATCTACTAAACCTACTATACTTTATTGCACTCTGAAACCCAACAACAATACTCTCACAACCTAATATCACAATATATAACAATGCTGTACTTGACATCTTCATACAAAATCAGGCTGCACAAACTCTACAAAATCAGGCTGCACAAACTCTACAACAAATTGTACAAAACAATTTACTGCATTCACAATTTACATTTTATACAAATGGTTCTGTAAATAACATTACAAATAATAGATGCAAAATGAGTATCAGATGGATTCAAATCCAAGATAAAACTATTTTGCATTAATATTCTACAGAAATTAAAATTTGGCTCTTATCATATAAAGCAGAGCTTATAGCAATTCTCTTTACAATTACTACTTGCTCAAAAATGAGCACTATAACAATATATACAGACTTACAATCTATTATTTTCAAATATAGCAAACTTATACAATTACTGCCTACATCTAACAAACAATACTCTTACAACTATTGGCCAATATGGTATATATTACTTAACTTTATTACTGCATATCAAATTCAAGTAAACCTCCAAAAAGTAACTGCACATAGCAACAACACATTTAATAACATCGCTGACAAACTAGCCAAAAACCCAAACTAATCATATATACTTATTATTCTTCACAATAATATATACAATCCATCATACTATCTCTATTATAACAAATATCCTATAAAGCAACCTGCACATAGAACAATTAAAAACATTAGCAATATCTATAATATAGCAATATGGTCTTCTCAATATTAAATAGAAAACATTTTACCTTTATCCTTATTAATTAACTAGGAAGCTACTTGGCTCTTCCTTAACAACAATCACAAAAGATCTACATCTTATACTAGCTTCAGTCTATGTTATGAAAAAACCTTTAAAATTAAACTTATATTAAAAATACTACCTATACTATCCCACTTTCACTCTCTTTATCCAACAATATATCTAGATAAATATTGCATTTTATGCAATATATGTGACAGTCAGTTATACTAACTAACATGTCCAAACTCACATATACTGAACTTTATTATTATTAACACAATACAACAATTTTTTAACAATTCATGACTAGATATAACAACTATACAATTACAAGAACTATATAACAAATTATTAATCACCTATGTATTTCTTTAAACAACCTTATTTAGAAATTACACAAATATATATACAACTATATAAGGCTTCATTCTAACTATATTAATCAATATTATATGAGAATATACTACTAGCAACTAGTTAGCAATTGATACTACAATAAAATTTTTAATTCAACTATCTCAAAACATATATAACCAAATCTGGAAACCATACTGTATCAAACTATCAGAATGGAAACAGCAAAATAATATACCTAACCAACTACTATATAATTAATCAACTAACTCAAACACTTCAACCAGATTACTACCACAAACCTAACTATTATATACCTACAGTTGTACATCATTGTGGCATACTTATCTAATTAGAGATGCCCATATGTTTCTCTGAAATATATGTACCTGGGTTCAAAGAAGCTATATAAAAAATACAAGCCTTTATGCAAAACCTTACTACTCTCTTCAATTAAAGTAAGGTTGACCTAAACCAACCTATTGTGCTAAGGATGAATATTGACTCTATTTGCCTTACTTGAATTAGGTGTAAGGCAATATCAAGGAAAATGTAATTAAAAACAATATGATGGGTTTTAGTTTTAGAATAGTAAAATTGAAATATTTCTTATCAGTTTTATAAAAGTTGTGAGAAATGTTAAAGTAATGAAAGGCTGTATAAAAGACATTAAAGATTATACCAATAAGATTAGAAAGTATTGAAAATAATAAGAAAAGTTGTAGTCTTGTGCAAACTCTTCTTGTATTTAATTTATTATAAAAAGAATAAAATTTTTCTCTTCTAAGAGCATAGTATCTTAATATTATTCAAGAGTTAAGTTCAAGTCCAGTAAAATTAAGAACAACTCTAAATAATAATATTATTGTATTGTTCTTACAAAATATTAGTCATCTTATTAAGCATAATACACCAATTTGATATATTTGAATTAAAATATAATTACACAAATTTTACATTAACTTGCAATTAAATAAAGACAATTACTATTTGTACACAGGGTGTGCAAACATGGATCAGCAATTATATAATAATTAAAAATAAACAATACATATTACTAATTCTGTTAGCTGTACTACATATATTAATTAGTTTAATGTTAGCTATAGAGATTGCAGTATCTCAATTACATAAACACAATACTGACTAATATAATAGCCTTAGAATTAAAATTCAAAATCAGATGTAACATAAAATTAAAACAAAATAAATCCAAACTTTAACCTTAATGCTAGTAGTAAATTTTTTTAGATTGGTAATGCTAGGATGCTAAACTAAAATTAATAGTAGATCAAATAGGAGTAATGCCAGTCAATAGTTGTATTCATAAGCATTTGTTCGTAGTTAATATATGTAATACATGCAAATGTCATGCACTAACTAAATCTGACTTTATTAATCTTCAAAAATATATTTGAAGCATAACTATTTAAATCAATAGTGCAAAATACAATATAACTATCTGATATAACAACTAACTTTTAAACATATGTAGTTCTTATTTTTGCATTGCATTTTACTGACACAATTCAGTTATTTAAATTAGACTTAATGATACTGAATTATTAACTTTGATTTAAATTTACTAAATTAGTTAATAATTTAAGGAATTAAAACTTATCATAAGGCACCAATTGTTAAACATTGTTTAATCATAACTGATAATTAATAGGCTCACAGGTTTTAGCATAATGACCCAACTGTTTACATTTTTCACATCTACAGCCTTTGTTATCACTTAAACCTTTAAAGTTCAAATCAAATTCTAACTCTTTATTATTCATATTAAATAACATATTAGCCTTTAGTAGTTGTTTACCTTTATGCAATGTCTGTTTTATACAAGATTTAAGTCTTTTAGAAGGGCATTTCTTATGTTTAGTAATGATTGGGTTTTTAATAATATCTATATAATTTTCTTGTTCTTGATCAACATTTACTTTATCTTGCACTTCATTAAGAAAATTAGTAAAAATATCAGATAGTTCATTATATAGATCAGTCTTAAGTACAAGGTCAATCATCTTTTTGGATAAACTGAATAACTTGGTATATCTTGCTTTAGCATTAGTTAATTTGATCCTTGATTTACTATTTTGTTGAATTAAAAAAAGGTGTTCTAGTATTACATGTTATATAACTTCTGAAGTATGTTGCTCAGATATAGAAATGGTTATTGCAGATAATTGAACCAGATTATTTGATATAATATTTGGTTCCAAATACCAATGATTCAGAATAATTGCAATATAAAATGTAGCCAATAGAGAATATGTACCAACACAAAAAAAATATTGGCAAATTAATCCTTTATTAACCAGAAGAAAACAGATATATAAGTGTGTACTGTTATTGAGTAGGATCACATAATGTCTATGTTTTGAGCTTTCTGTATAATGCATATGCCACACTTGAAGAATTATTTCATATAGAATATCTTGTATTAAAAATGTGAACAGAATTTGGCACATATCATATTCTTGTTCTCTAATACAAATTCCAACATTGCTATTATCTATATGTTTTTATCACAATATCATATTACAATTGTATAATATGAAATTAACAAAAACATAATTAAATGCAAATATATATATATATATATATATGCACATAAATACGTATCTCTATCAACTTATGCCAATTTTGGACATATACAATATTATAATATACACTTAAGTTCATTTTATTTCATTGTTTTCCAAGCATAGCAGGTGTTATAAATTGCTTTAACATTTCATCAATTTTTAAAAAAAAATGATTACATAGCATTGGTAACCTAGTTGTAAAAAGCACATGGCATTAAGTTTCAAATTTAGTTAAGTTTTCTTCTTGATTAACATGATCATTAAGGTTTGTTAATAAATTATATAAAGAAATTGCATAATCAACTTTTTGATAAATATGCATGTTAATAGATTTGACTCTTTGAATACTTTACACTTCTGCTATAAATATTTTATTAACCTAAGGAATGGCCTATGATTTCTTGCTGTTATAAAAAGTTTTGGTTATATAATTTGTAATTATCAGATAATTCTCTAGTAATTTTACCTATCTACTTTTAAAAAGATCTATATATAAACTATTATAGCAAACATAAAAATCAGACCAAAATGCCTCAAATTAAGTGCCTAATTTACTTCTTAAATTTTTTTTTAGATTTAAGTCCAAATGAAATATATACAGAATATGGTTTGCAGTAGAGTATATATTTTTGATTGTATTTATCATAGTGGGATCATTATCAGTAAATATTGTTATTGGAACAATGCCTGTTTTTTCAAATAATTCCCCAAAAAGCTATTAAAATGTACTTAAAGTTTTATTCTCAATAATACCACATGCTACAATTTGTGTTTTGAAGTGATTATTGATTATAGTGATAATATAAAGCATTAATTAAAATCTATTTGTACTTAAAGTAGTATCCATTATTGCTACATTATAAAAAGTTTATATAAAGCCCTTTGAGAGGGTGATATCCAAAATAATGAAACTAATTTTTTAGATACAGGATCTAAACATGACTTAGCAACTCATAATGGGTTTTCTTCTTTCCACTTTAATAATGTCTGAAGCATTAATAATGCATTTGAATTACCCAAATTATTTTTTTGCCTAAAAACAGACACAGCATTATATAAATCATGTTTGTATAGAAGATGCTTAGAATAATTATGTTTAAGTAGAAAGTATATAGTTTCTGAATCCATTCACCTTTAAACAACATATTTTTTAATATTAGCTAACATTTCTGATGTTAACTTTCGAAATTGAGAAGAAATCTTTCTGATTATAGAGGAATACAGATGGTTGTGATTATTGTTGAATGAATTGATTTTTACTACAGATAATTATTTAAAAAATGTAATATTCAACTTTCATAGGCATTCTATTCTTTGAAATACATTATTATGCCTTCTAATTAGATTAGTTGTTACTTTTGAATTATATATACCAGATTTGGAATATATATAATTAGCCCATCTAACTATACTAGCTTTTTTACCCTTTTCATTAGTTTTAATTTTATAGTTAAAACCTTTCTGTAATACAAATTGATTCAACCAAACTTTAAACAATTGCCAATTCTGAAATGAAAGCTCTAAAATTAATTTTAAATGTATGTCATCTAACTTGTTATCTTGAAATTTATTATTAGACATTTTATATAAATGAACTATTTTATTATGGACTTCTTTCTAGCTATCTTCAGAAAATAAGACATCTAATAATTGGTTATATAATTCTTGGGCATTATAGTAGATGTGAAGGTTGTTAGAATCATGAATATGAAGGTTATTTAACTTGTAGTTATGAAGGTTGTTAGAATTGTAAACAGGATGGTTGTTAGGATCATGTACATGAATATTGTTAGAATTATGAACATGAATGTCATTAAAATCATGAACTTGAAGATTGTTAAAATTATAAACATAAAGATTGTTAGAATTATGAACCTGCAGGTTATTAGAATCATGCTCATTAAGATCTTAAATAAATTAGACATAATCATTGTAATCTTGCTGATTAAGATCTTGTATATGTAAAGTGTTAAAGTTGTTAAGTGCTTAAGAATATTTAGCAATTTGAAATTAGTAGTTTGATTCTTGTATATTGTTATAATTTAAGTTATTATAAAAAAGATCTGAAGTATCTTAAAAATTTGCAAAATGCTGATTAGATTTAGTATCATAAAACCTTTGAATATTTTGATGACTACTAAGACTTTGTATATACTAGAAATTTTAAGTATTATAGACATTGTAAAAACCTTGGTCATGTGAATAACAATTTTCAAAATTATCTAAGCTCATATTTGCTTTGAAAGTTAAGAGTAATATTGTTTTTGATAGTTAGATATAAATGATGTTAACAATATAAAAAAAATTGTAACTATATTTTTCTAAATTAGCATTATATTATAGCTATATAAAATAAATTTTTATAGCATGTAATCTAGGTTTTAAACATGGTTATAAATTTTTATATCGATATTATATAGTTATATAAAATAAATTTTCATGTCACATAATCTGGGTTTCAAACACTACATATATGATTATAAATTTTCTTAAATAAATATATTTAATATTTAAAGATTTATAAAATATATTTATAAAAAAAAATTAAATTAATTTTTGATTATATATTCTTTAAAAAAATCTCAAAGTTGGACAATTTTTTAAAAAAAATTTAAAAAATTAAAATATTTTAATATATTTCTAAATTAACTAATTATAATTAAGTATTTTTTTGTGCTACTACACAAATATCTTGGTAAAATATTTATATATAAACCTGCAAAATTTTAACTATTATTATTATATAAAAAAAAAATTATAATAAAAAGAAAATTACCTATTTAAATTGGTTTATTATATAAAAAATTAATAATTTTATATAGTAAAATTAATAATATTTATATATAAAAAAGTTAGTAATAAAGGAAAAAAAAACTCTTTCTGCAAATCTATTGCACAAAAATTAACAAAAAAATCGCCTGTCTAATAACTCTTATAACTTTTTATTTTACTAAGACAACCGGTCCTGGTGTCTTAAGTAAACTTGTTCAACTCAGTAATTTATATATACTCTGAAAATATCATAGATCTAGCTCGTAAACTCGCAGAGAAAACTATACTGATGGCCTTTGGCCTTCAATTTTAGAAAATTAACTTTTTTACAGTTTCTACTGCAATAACTTGTCTTATACCCTTAATTAAAGTTGTAGTACACACTTGTTTTATCAAAATAAGCTCTAAAGGAAGAATTATGACTAAATATTGACCGAACTATAGCTAAATTCATTTTTTACTTTTTTGTTAACCTCTTTTTCTACCTTTTGTCCTTACCCCTTCCCTTTTTCTCTTACACGGTTTTTGTGTAAGCATACTATCATTTCCCAATATATACATTATTAATTTACACCAGAATTTTATAATCCATCTATTAATAGAAATTCATTGAACACAATCAGCTATTTTCATATTTGGTTCTTATTAATTGTACATAGCAATTTGTGTTGCAAACTCTATTTGTACCAGTACCTGAGTCATATTTGTAATCCTAACCAATTTAGTCACACACCAGTATGACTTTTGTAACATCTTAATTATATAACTCTTGTTTTCATCTCTTACCCCTGTAAATTCAACTATCTAATTACAAGAAATTTCTCTAAGTTTTTAATACAATATTTATTTAACTTATAACAAATTTAAAAATGCCTACATTAAGCAGCCAAGAACCTGATACTGCAGACCTCAACTTCTTTTACCAAAACTTCTCTAACAGTTTTGGAATTGCCCTTTATGAAGAAAAAAATAGAAATAATGCTCACCCTATTCCTCCTAAAGTCAAACCAATTACTTGTTTAATCAAAAATCTTAGAAACAACAAAATTACTTATTTTTTTCAAGCTCCTACTTCTACCTTTGTGATTACTTGTCTCTGTGGCAAATATCACACCAAATTTATTTCTACTACTAATACTAACCATATTCAAGCCACTGAATTTACTACAGTTCATGTTAACAGTAATGCTAAAAAGAATCTTAACAAACTAGCTCAACAACTCCTAACTAATCTCTCCTCCTCAATTGACAACATTCTTTCATCTCCTACACCTGATGTACATTATAATACTTGTCCCAAATGCTCTCTGCCTATTGGTTATATCAAAAGAAATAACTATCATTACTCTAATGAAAAATATGTTACGAAAAATAATGAAGTTTACCATCTTAACTACATGACTGCCTCATCTCAACATGAAGCTAGCTCATCTCAAACCAAGAAAAATCTTACTCAAATCTTTCAAAACATCCTACATGAATCCTCCCAAACTACCAATTCTTTTACTACCTCTTCTCAACAAACCTCAACTTCTTCTGACCTTATTGATTCCTTCTTTACTACAACTACAACTACCAATACTAATCCTATTTCTAATCAACCTTCTATTACTATCATTCCTGATAATACTAACTTAAATCTTAATAATTCTAATAATACTAACTCATCTGATAATACTTCTAACAAACCTCCTCTCCAAACCTATTCCAGTGTTGCCAAACCAAAATCTAATTCTACCTATAACTGACTTGCAAATTTCCTAATTACTAAAGAAATACAATCTAACAAAAAATTACAAACTACTTTTTCTCTTCAACTCTTTACTTTTCTTAAAAAATTTCTTTATGATTTTTATCCTGATAAAGAAATTAAGTCTGCCACCTCTACTCAACCTGCACTTAAGACCTCATTCTATTATATTATTCATATCATGACTAGGCAATGGCCAGAATTCTTAACTGACCTCATTTATAGAAACAATCCTAATATTGACAAAAGTACTACTATTCCTTTTGATCTTCTTGAATCTACTCTCAAAAACCTACTTCTCAAATTTACAACTATCCTTTTTACAAAACTTAACTATCTTGAAAACTTTGTCTCACCAGTCACAATCCCTCCATATACTACTCATAATCATCTTTAACTCTGCCTCAACCTTGCATGACTTCATCTCTTCTTATTCAATAACTACCAATCTATTGACTACCAAAAATTTGTTGAAGACTTACAACTCAGACCTAAAAGATTCAAAATCGAATCTTTTACTCAAACTACTAATCTTAATCAAAAATATCTTACCATTCAGTCAGATGCCAGATTCAATATTAAGCTCTTTTTCAATGTTCCTAAAACACTATTTCTTGAAAGATTCTGTATCCTCTCTCTTAAAAACTCACTTAACCACTTCAATTCTTGGTTTGAAATCTACTTTCCTCCTTATAGTCGACAATTTTCTTCTAGTATTGACAAAGAAAAAGTCTGTACTTCTCTTAGAATCCAATTCTGACAACACTTTATCTTACAACTTTCCAAACATCTTCCTGAATCCTATATTTTCAAAAAACCTAATTTACTTCATGAATGATGTGAAGAAGCACTACATGTTGCTAACTTTCACTGTCTTATTTGTGACAACAAAGCATGTTCATACCTTGACGATAAAAAATTTCATGACAGTACCAAACTCTTTAATGATATATTAAGCAAATCTCGCTTAACATTCTCTTCTCAAGATGATGAAACATGGATTCATCCAACCCTCAATACTACACTTTTCCATAAAAACAAAGAACATGCTGCCTCACTTGACCAACCCATTCTTACTAAAGCTCTTGACAAATTAGCAGACCAGGCTGAAGATTTTGTTTGTAAACAAAAAGGGTCTGGGTCATTTTACCGACAATCATTTTTTTGACACCTTAATTTGCTGACAATTTTTTTGCTGAAAAGATTAT
>CAJVQA010004793.1:0-17070 GCA_910591915.1 Cetraspora pellucida
ATGTAAAAATTTCAAATAAATATTCAATAAAGATAGAGGCATGGCCTCACCATTAATATTAAAAAAAAAAAAAAAATATTAAGAATGCATAAAAATATCTAATAAAACTAAGAAAACTAAGATTTAAGTTAGATAATATTTTACTAATAAAACAAATATATAAGTAAAATTTCAAGAACAATAAACAGTTATATCAGTTTTATGTTTTTTTAGTTTTCACTTGTTTTATTATCTTTTATCAGTTTTATCATTTATTATAAGTTTTGTTACTTTTTGCCAATTTTGCTATATATTTTTTAATTTTTTTTTAATAAAAGTCAAAATTAGATTTTGTTATTTGGTATTGGTAAAACCTCTAGGTTTTGTCTAACAACTATAATAGGCATATTTGAAATATTATGACTTAAAATATATAACAATATGTAACAATATTTATCATATAATTGCAATATACATTGTAGAACCCAAATAAACTCTGGTTATTTGAAATGAAATATTATTTAATTAGATAAAAAATCAATTGCATTTGTTATATCTATTATATACAAATGTGTCAAATATTGTAGATAGTAGTGATCAAGTAGAAGAAAAATATTAGTAGAATATAACTGATTAGTAACATCAGTAAAATTAGTCATATTTATTATAATATAAATAGATTTTATTATAAATAAAGACTAAAAAGATTTTTTTGTGAAAAACTTTTTCCTTTGGCAATTAATATATAATATATTTAACATCATACTTTATATAAACTGCTTATCAATAATAAATAAAAACTTTTATTAAAAATATAGTTGTTACTATATAAACTAATCTTAACTTGCAACAACTAATATATATCAGAATTCTTATTCAACAACAACCTAAATCATTTATTATTAGTAAAATCTAACTATTACCAAACAAACTATTTAACAAATCTAACATGCCTTTTTCAATCTAATTTACTCTTTCTAAAGATTATATAAGAGTTCTGACCATTTAGCAACCAACTTATTATTTTACAATTATAATATATCATAATACAATTTAATACATTGTATAATATACATTATATATATGTTGTATTTTGTTCTATATATCAAGTACTATAAAGCATAATATAATATTATCATATATATATATTTAATGAGTTATTATATATAAAAAGATAAGAAATAACTATTAATTTATATAATATTATTAAAAAACTATATATTTTTTCTATTAAATTTATTTGGCATATTTATTTTAATAAAATATAATAATTATTTTTTTTTTATATTAAATCAATTAACATCTCAAAACTCTTCTTGTTAATCATCAAAATATAAAAATTTGCAGAAACAAACCTAAATTTTACAGAAAAACTAGTATCAAAATAATATCCAAAGGCTTAATAAACAGAAAAAGCTTCTGAAATAGACTTAACAGATGTACCAAAAAAGAAAAAAGCCAAACAGCAAGTAAAAAAGTAACAAACTCAATAAATAAGCATTAAAAACAAATTTTACTGTACTAGTTACATGATCTTAATCTATCTAAATATTGTAAATATGTATAAATTACTAATCTTAGTTTAGAGTATATGTGATTTTACATACTTATACATATTTGTAGACTTTTTCCTTAAAATTGATTAATAGAATTTTTAAAATTTTATTAATTAGTTTTAAGTTCAATAGTCATATAACTTTTAAAATAGTCATATCAAAGTCTGCATTATATGATATGTTAATTTTAATAAAAATAAGATCAAGTTTCATCTAGTTTTAGATATTTTGCCCAGTTTTAAATATTTTATTCAGTTTTAGATATTTTACCTAGTTTTAAACATTTTGCCAATTTCAAATATTTTAATCAGTTTTAAATATTTCAGACTTGACACTTTGAACAAAACTAGGTTTAGAGGCAAAGTTTTGTCTAATTAAAAGTTCAGTTTAGACTGTAACACTAATATAGACTAATGTAAAACAGCATAACAAATAAGTATATATTGATATTTAATAAATTTGGTTTTAAAAGATATAGTTGAAATAGAATATATGCAAATTATAAGTAATATAACACATTATTAGCTTGGTATAAAATGTGTAACTTTAAAAAGACAATACAAAAATGAACAAGTTAAAATAAGGATATTAATAGTTACATTAAAGAATTTTAATTTAAAGCTACTAATACAGGCTATAAAGTCAAAAACAGCACTACTAAAACAAGAGAAAATAAATAAATTGTTACTTTGAAAATGTTAACATCATATAACATTACTCAAAAGCAGGTGAGGCAGTTTTAATTTGGCACAATCAAAAGCAGCTTTTGAGTACATTATAAGAGAAATCAGATGTTAATATCAGACAGATTAAAGGAGTGTATTGGTATAGTTATTTATATATATATTTTTATAATAATTAGAACTTTTATGTAATTAAAATTTGGTTTATTTATTTTAGAATAGGTCTATAATCTAAGATGATTTTAGTTTTCTATTGCAATATAATACCAGATAATATAATATTTGTGAGAGAATTTGAATTATATTTATAGAGAATTTACAAAAAAAAAAAAGAAGGTTTAAACATAGCTTAGACACCTTTTTCTTATTGTCATATGCTGTTTTACTCTTATTTTTTTACACTTTTTTATTTTTTCTACTATCTATTTGTTATTACTAATACTCTGAATCAAGTTAGATCAAATTCAGGTTAAAAAAATCTGATCTAAAAATTTCAGATTAGATTTGAAACAGGTTTAAATTAAACATTAACCCAAACTGAATCTGACCTAACCTGATCCAAAATTATTCAAATTGAAGATGTTTGAAATAAGCATTATATATATATTTTTTGGTTCTAATAACAAATATATATGTTTATACTAGCAAGTATATAAGTATTTTTAAATAATAGTTTAAATAAAACTACTAATTAGATTTTTTCAAATAAAATTATTATAGCAAATCTTTAATTTTGATTGGTTACTAGCTGTGTTCACAAAATTTTTTTGCATTACATAATTTACTAATATTTGATTATGATATTAATTTTTTTATTCAAAAATAAAAATTTTAGAAAATAGTCTTGTATTATAGTAATATTTGTTTAGAAACAATATAAATTCTGAGAAATTCTAGACAAATATTTTGCTTCTCACTCTTAGCCAATTAAAATCAAGAATTTGCTATGAAATTTTATAGAACAAAATCATTAAACCTTTTTTTTTAATTTTATAAATTATAGAATAAAAATAAAAATTTTTATTAATTCTAATATACAATGCATGATTTTTACTATAGTAGTTATAATGTATATCAAGTTTTAATTTAATTAGCCAACTTTAATAGTCATCATTATATGAATTTTAAGAGCAAAATGGGAACTAAATTTATTTTTTAAAAAATTTTAATATATTAGTCTTAAAATTTTAGGTTGGATTAGTTTAAATTTAGTTTGGATCATATTGAAGCTCTAATCTAAAAGTTTTCAATCTGACCTAATCTAAAGTTTTGGGTTAGGTTTGGGTTGGCTCATAATCTGACCCAATCTGATCTGTTTGGAGCATTAGTCATTACTTTAGAATTTTTTATTAAACTTTTAATCCTCTTACAATAATACATAACTCAATATATAACAATGCATAAACACAGTTACAGATCTGTCAAGATAATATTACCTTGACTAACATATTTCAAATTAGACAGATGACTTTTCTTTAATAAGATTAGTACTGTCACTTAAAGAAACCTAATTTATTCTAAGTTGAACATCAGAATACAATGGTTTTTATAGTGCATATTAGGCGTTATTACATGTTTGTTTCTTATAGTCTTAGAGCTAAGTTTACTCATAATACTATAAAATATAAAAATGTAATTGAATAAATTTCTTTTAATAGTTTAACTAATATTCAAAATATTGGTGATAAATTTTAACAATCTGGTTAGATAAAATATAATATTTAAAACACAAAAATGAATTTATAATTAAATGTATACAGTTACATATACTATTATATAAAGTAAAGCTTAACATATTGATGCAATCACAAAATTTAATAAATGTTTAAAAAAGTTATGAGTATGTTTATGCTATTTGCATATACTATTTATATGTGCTGCTAAGAAAAAATACTTACAAGTTTATTCTAATTAATAACACATATAATGATAATATATATAAAAATAATATATTACTAAATTAGTTTTTAAATAAATTAAACTTACAAAGGTAAAGTTTAGTAAATAATAAACAATAAACTTGAAAGCTATGAGTGTTGTGGCTTTCTAATTTACTAATTTCTCTACTACTTTTAATTAGTTCTACTAATTATTCACATATTAGAGTATTTGTGTAATTAATTAATTTTATAGTTCTCTGATAGTAAAGTGGTAGAAAACTTAGAGCACTCATTTATTTATAATCTTAATTTCTTATATCTTTTATTAATTTTATAGTTTAAAAATTATATATTATCTGAGTGTCAATTTGAATATTAAATAGAGTATATAAATATTTGTAGATTAACTCAGAGCACTATTACAAATAATTATATCTTAGTATTTTCTAAATTTGATAAATCTATATATATGAAAGATGGAGATTACAAAAATTGTATAAATAGCTATTGATATAACACATCAATAGCTTGGTGTCAAGATGTAACTTTCAAAAACAATACAAAAATGGACAAGTAAAAATAAAAATATTTATAATTGTATTAAAAAATTTTAACTTAAAGCTACAAAATATGAAGATATAATTAAATAGATTCTTTTTAATAAACTAGTTATTGTTTAAAATATTGGTGATAGAGTTTTAGCAACCTGGTTAAATAAAATATAATTTTTAAATTTTAATTATATTAATAATAAATTTGAATATATACAGTCATATATACTATTATGTAAAATAGAGATTAAAAGATTAAATAGAATAGATATGTTAAAAGAAGTAAGCTAAAATATTGATTTTTTTTTTAATATTAAGGTAAGGCCTTGCTTATATTTTTATTAATAATTTAAAATAGTTATATATATATATTATAGCCAAAGCTAATATTTGCAGTCAGTGCTAACTATTAAACTACTAACTATATAGCTACTACTATTTGTACAAAACAAATAAATTAAAAATTACATGCAAAAATAAAAGCTCAGACTAGTTTATTTGTAACTTAAACCTACTAGAGTAATTAAAGTTTATCTAGATTTGGATGTTTAATATATAATTTGATGATATGCTATATTTAATTTATAAGATAGACCAAATGTTAATTTTGTGAATTGCTTTACCAATAGGAGAGCATGTATTTGAGTAAGAATATAATTAATCAGAAAGTTCATAAAGGTATGAGTAAATGTAATCTCTTTAAGAGCATGTATATTTTTTATTTAAATTAGATAATCTTAAAGGTTGGTTAATTGGTTAAGATTAGAATTTATTTTTGTTGATTTTTCTAATCAGAGAAGTGAATACAATATGTTTTTCATAGTTGCTCATATGATTATTTATTAATATTAAGAAGAATATCAATAATAACTTAAAAGACCATTTTGTATAAAATGTCAAAGTTTTGAATTGTTAATTTAGAAGACTTTGGAATAAGTCCTTTGAGAGTAAAGTTAGGATAGTAAGTATAAGATAATGTATATAGAGAGTTAAGAGCTAGATGATGAAGAATTTTGTTAATTAGGTTATGTTTTTGATATATGTCAAGATCAGGCAAATTATTAGAGATAATTTGGTTAGTAGAGGTTTGAATAATTTGATTGAGTAAAGATGAATTAGCACAAGTATGCCAATGGAAATAGAAATTAGATAAGTTGCAATAGAATCAAGTAGTGTCTAGATATTGGCTTGGGTAAATAGTATAATATAATAGGTATGTTGGCAACTTGTTAAGAAAAATTTTATTTTAAAAAATTTAGTTAATTAAGTTTGAAGTTGGTAATATTGTATGAGAGTTTTTAATCATAATTGAAGTAGAGCCAAGTGGATTTTTAATCAATGTCTTGGTTGAAGTATGACTACTTACTGTTTCATTTTTGTGATGCCTATATAGCTAAAATATGAGCTTTACAGATTTGTTTAATAAAGCACCTTGTAGAAAGTTCTATATAATGATGTTTCTATTAGAGAATATGATAAGAGTTGTAAAAATTTGTATAGTTAAATGAAAGAAGTAGTGACAGTAAATGTTGTTTAGCAAGAGAGTCTGCTTGCCTATTAAGATAGTTGTCTAAATAGGTCTGTACTTTGTGAAAAATGATTTGTAATTTATATGATTTAATAATGTTTAGAAGAGTATGCCAAATTGGCCAAGAATTGAATTTGAGTAACTTATTAGAATGAATTAGCTTAAGTTAAAGATTATTAAATTTAGAAATTACTAATTAAAAGTCAGTAAAAATATTAATAATCCAGTTTTGAGAAGTGATTAAGATTGCAATAATAATTGAAAAAAGTTTTGCTTTGTAAGATAGGGCCAGAATTTAATTTTAGCAGAAAAAAAATTAATAATTTAATTATTATTATTAACTTAGATCTAACCAATATCTATTGTGAATTAGTTAGTACCAATATTAATTATGAATTCATCAGTATATAAAGATAGTTGTTGATAAGAAAGGTTGTAGTGTAAAATAGATATAAGTTTGTTAGTAAATTTGCTTAGATAAAGATTTTAGGGGCAATTGAGTTGATAATAGGAATGTTAGGTAAGGAAGGAATATGGGTTAGATGTTTGACAGCTGTAAAGTAAATAAAGTCCAAGTAGTTGGCATTGAGGTTGAGTTGATGCTTTGAGTTAGTTTTACCAAGAAATTGTACAAAAATAATTGCAAAAACTTTAACAATACAGGTTTGGTTAATTCTATAAAAATTAAGATGCCATTCTGTACATTGTTTGTAGTTAACAGATACAATAAATAATAGAGTAGTAATTAGGGAATAAAAAATATTTTTATATTTTTCTGATAATAATTTCATTATTGAAGTATGAGAGTAATCAGAGATTAGATTTAGTAAGTTTTTTAGATGTATTAATAGTATAATAAGCCTAAGAGTAGTAGCTTAGTGATTAGTAATATGATAAGATATTTCGATAATAGGAGTGTGCTAAAATTGTATCATTTAAGTAAGAGAACCAAAAGGGTTTTCTGTCTTTAAATAAGTATAACAATTTTAGTGAAAGATGTTTTTAGTTAAGTAAAGTGCTGTTAGCTACTATGCAAAATTGTTTAAAATACATAATGTTTGATTGTCTAAGTTGCTTTTTAAAGGTTGAATATTTTGAATGCTGTAATAGAATAGACTCTAGTGATTAACTATTATTACTAATTGTGTAGAGCCAGGTCAAGTTGAAATTAACTAAAATAGTTAACCCAAGATGTGAGAGAAGTTGAATAATTTTAAAATTTAATAAATGTCTGTTAAGACTATCTATAGTGGGTTTGGAATAATGTAATATGCTAGTAAGGGACTATAAGTTGTTTTGTAACTGTTAGAGTCTAATTTGAGTTATAATACCACGAAGATCAGAATTATTAATTTGTTGGAGATAGTTAGAGATGTAGTACTGAAGTTGGATATCTTAGATATTGTGTATATTGTATAAAAATAAATTAAGCTTTTACTGTTTGGTATAGATCTAGAAAGATGAGATTTGTGCTTAGTTACAATAAGTATTTGGATAAGATTTGGTTACATACGGTACAAGAAATAATTATGTTATGAAGTTTGTATTCTAAAATTAGAATAATAAATATATTGATAATATAAGCATTTTGTTTGTCAGTGATTTTCTTTGTATTAGCTATATTAATAAGACTAAAGGCCTTTTTTTTTATTAGTTTAATAGTTTGAGAGTGTTTGTTGTTAAGTGTAAACCAACATCCAAAAAATTTAAATAGTTGGTTTTTAGAAATAAAGTAGATTAGTAATCTGGAGAACTACAAAGAGGTGGTAGAAGAATTTGTAGCTAGAATTGACTTAGTTGAATTAATTTGGATATTAGTTATGTAATAAAAGGAAGTAGCAATTTTGGTTATTAGGTTGAGTTTATTTTTGGATTTTGCAATTCAAAGAGTATTATCCATATAAGCTAGAACTAATACAGATGTTTTTAAGAATTGAGTTTAGATGAGTATAAGTTGGTTTTCCAGAATGTGAACAAAATGTATCCTGAAAATTGTGATGCTATTCTATTAATTAAAGGTTATAGTAGATTCTTCAAAATAAGAAGATTATAGTTTCTTTTTGGTTTATAGCATTTTTAACTGAATAAAGATTAGTAAATACAAGATTAAATATAACATGGTTTTAGTAATTAGTAAGAAGATTTATAAGTATGTTAATAAGAGGTTGGATATTGATATATGTTTAAGTGACTTAGTAAAAAGATTAAAGTTTACAGAATTGTATGCTTTGCTCATATCTTAAGATAAGAGCCAAAGTTGTTTGTTATTGCAACTAGCATTCTCAATAATATTATTAAGTATATATATAGAAATAGAGATACTGTAGCCAGATAGAGCAATGTAGTTATAAAGGAATAAGATAGGAGGATATTGAGTAAATATTAGATTAAAATAATTAGTAAAAAGTTTGATGTATAGTTTTTTAATATGTTTGACTAGCCTGATAGGTCTTGTATTAGATAAGTTTATTCAAAAATAGGTTTTTTAAATATTAGAAAAATGTAACCTTCTTTTTATTACTTGGATAACAGTTGGTTTGAATGTATCAATTAAAAGAATAGTTATTGTTTGAAAAAAGGCAGAGCCAGCCTGTTTTAGCATTTTATAACTAATTATAAATGGACTGCATGCCTTATTGTTAGGAAGCTAATTAAGAGTTGTAAAACTTTTGTTTAATGAAAATTTGACTAAAGCTGAACTGTAATAGTCTAATTTAGTTATGATTTTGAGTTGGTATTTCTCTAATTAGTTAGAATTAAATTTATAAGTATCAATAGGCTTATAAGCAGTCCAGTTGTTAAAGTGTTGTTTAATTTGTTCTTTAATGAGTTTGGGATCTGTTATAATATCATTTGATGTTTTAATGTTGTTGATTTTTATAAGATCTTTGTAGTGATTAAGTATACTATTAATTATTGTTTAGAATTAGTTTGAAGTTTGGAACATTAATTAGTAAGATGTTGGTTTATTTATTCTCAGATCTGCTTAATGTTTTCTATGTTTTGAGTATAATAAAAAGCTTATCATTTAGTGTTAGTATTAGTAATCCAGTTTGATATAAGTTCATAAAAATTAGGTATAAGATCAATATTAAGTTAGTAAGTTGAATTAAAATATGAAATTAAAGAATTAAGATGTATGGGTATTGGTGTTGTATCAGCTAAAAAAGATTTTATTTATCTAATAATACTATTTAGTTTTTTAAAATTTTGATGAAATAAGATAGATTTAGCAAAAAATGAGTGTTGGAAATTGCGAATAGTGAATTTTTTGTTAAAAATACATTTAGTAGCTGCATTAATAATACTAGTTTGAATTTTGTGCTATGTAGTTTCTAGTAATTCAGAAGGTTGAATTGAGATAGAAGTTTTATTTATAGTAAGCTTAAGAAAAACTTGGTTAGCAAAGATTTTCTATTGCTTTTTGTTTTTATTGCTTTGTAATTAAAGGTTCTTTGTTAAGTTCAGGTTAAATGTCTGTTTTTGCCTATAAAGAAATAAAGAAAAGTCCAGAAGGATATAAGAATTTTATAGTCACTTTGAGTGCAGTTTTCTGTATTATCCAAATAGAATGAGGTGAGATATTTAAGTAAAGAAAAATAGACTCAAATGTAGTCAATAGTACTACCTAAAATATTGATAATTTATTATTATTATACAATCTTTAATAAATATTTAAATTTTAATAATTTATGGATCATATATATTTAAAAAATAGTAATCTTAAAGTATATAAATTAACTTAAAATAATGCAAACAATGAATATATATTAGTATTTGATGACTTTTATAACAAAAAATTTTATAATTATGTGAAATGTGCAGATTGCAATTGATATAATACATATTACATTTGGCATCAAACATTTGACCCTCAGAAGGTAACACAAAGATAGACAAGTATAAATAAGAATGTACCAGGAACATAGTAAAATAAAGTATATGATTTACTAAAGAATAAATCATTAACAAAATCTTAAAACTGATTGAATTATACATTTATACAGATTAATATAATATAATTTTCTTATATATTAGTATGACAACTACTAATACTAATGCTAATTTGTAGCTTTAGCTTTTTATAAAAGTTATTCTTCTAGATATTGATCTATATATTGTATAGATTATATTCTTAATAAATTACTTATAATGTGCATAGTAGGCTTGCTTTGTAATTAGTTAATTTTTTGCAGATTATTTTATATCTTCATAAAATTTATTAGTTAATAAAATAGGTGCTTTGTGTAACACTATTGATAATTTAAAAAAATTATTCATTGAACTTTGATCACAATTATCTATCATTAATCTAGCACTAGTAAAAAATAAAAAAATATCTGTACAAGAAAGTGTTACAAAGCCAATCCTAATGCAAAATAAGAAAAAAAAGCTTGCTATTGTAATTTGAAAAGTTTTGATAATGTCATCTGCAATTATGATCTTCATGGCACTTAAATTATTACAAATCAAATATTTATATCAACCTCAAGCCAACATTTGAATTTAGTTAACAAGGCCTTATACTAAAAATATTACAATAAATATATTGTAAATACAAAGAACAAGAAGACTAAGCTAACTAATTTTTGTTCTTATTCTAAACATAAAATTTATTTAGTTATCTCTTAAAAAACATAAGAAAATAAATTTATAAAAACTTCAAAATGGATAATTAGATTTTTTAGTCTATCAAAAAAAGCAATAATGTATTATTATTGCTTTTATAAAACAAATATTAATCCTAAATACATCAAACTGCCTTATTATCTATTACTAATTTCAAAAGAAAAAAAAATATAAGGCATTTTCAAGGTAGATCATATGCTTTACATATTGATATTATTTACTCTAAATTTGAATTTTAGAAATTTGAATTTACATATTATGAAGTATATTCAGAACTTAATAAACCAAAATTAGTTAGTAGATAGTTTTTATTATTATTGTATTCTTAATTATTCTCTTATACATTATTATTTTTTTAAAATGAATTCCTTTGAGTAAAAATATTAAATTAATGGTAAAAGTATTATACACATAACAGCATATATATAATGAAAAACTTATTTTTAATTCTAAAATTTTAAACAAATGCTTAAAAATGCTGAACTATCATTAAGAGGCTTTTTTGACCAATTGGTAATTAGAATAAATCTACAAACCAAGAACTATATTGCTAATAAAAAAAATAAAAAAAAGATTAGTTTCATTTTAACATTTTTTTGCAAATCTTAATAATAAATTTATTAATAGCATTGAAGCAGAGGTTGGGTTTTTGTTAGATGCATTTAGAGCATTTTTGGCAGCAATTAAAACCTTGGCTGGTACAAGCCTAATAGTTAGACATAAGACAATTACAAAACAGAAGGCCTAACATATACAAATATATATAGAAAAAGTAGGTGCATTTATAGCTAAGAATGTAATTATATAAATTATATAATTTGACTTTTTTATTTTTTTATTTTTTATTTTTTTAATTATATTTTTATTTTTTTTATAAGTTAAAAGTCTGGTTGTTCTAAATATTAATGATTTTCATAACATTTATAAATAATATTAAAGTAATATAACATATATAATATTGCATACTTTATTATGATTCTCTTAAAAGCATTGCCTAAAACATTATTAATTATATTTAATAATTCTAATCAAAAAAGATATCTATAATAACAAAAGTATTAATTTGAATATTATCATTGAGAATGCCAACTTACTTTTTTTTTCTTATTTATGACTTAGTTATACAGAGTGAAAAAATGCATTTAATGATTTCCTTATACAAGAAACTCATAACAAATAATTATAAATCTTCTAATTCACAGCTATGATAATCAAATCAAGCAATGCCAAATGAATCAAAGCATGTAAAATACAAGACTTATTGATTTAAAGAAAGGGTTTTTTTATTTAACTAAAGATTATATAAATGCATTTAAATCTTTAATAGATATTCCTGAAGCAGATACATATATGAAGACACAAGTTTTAGTAGCACTTATAGATTATTCTAAACAGCTTTATGTATAACATGCTCTTACTCATCTTCTTAAATTTGGTAATTCTTCTAAAATACTAAAGCAGATTTCACATATTATTCTAATAATTGGATCTTTATATATATTCTTGAATAGTTGTGAGATTATTTTTCTTTTAAATTATAATTTTTTTGATTTGCTTTTCATACAGTTTTTGAATGTAATAAGGTATTGGCAAAAAACTAAGACCTTATAAAATTAATTTACTTTTAGAACTAATATATTAGAGATGGTCTTAAGTTCATTTTATAGTAATGCAAAAATTTGAACATTCTAAAAATTCTAAAGTCTAATATCTTATTATTTTATTAAATAATATTATACTATTGGTTTTAGACTTTTATCTTATTATATTTTATAGCAGAAACTAAAAACATATATAGAAACAATGTTTTGCATTTAGATAGTTTTTTATTTTTTTTATTTTTTTGGTATTAAAGTAAGGTCTTTCTTATATCTTTATTAGTAATTTTTGTTGTATATATTAATATATTAAATATTAGAATATACTAAGATTATATAGTACAAAATAAAAACTACAAGCAAGAATTAAAGTTCAAACAATTTTATTTATAACCTAAACCAACTAGAGTGGTCAAAGTATATCTAGATTTGTTGTACTTATATAAATCTAGGTAAGTTTGATCTAGATTGTATAAGTACTTTATAAGAAATCTATAAAGTATAAATAATATATAATTTGTTTAGTATAAATATAAGAAGTTATTAATTATTTATATAAATATATTAATTTTAAATAAAATAATAGGATTAAGAAAATTGTAGTTGATATAATAATTGTATTATAAAAATAAAATAAAGTTTGTTATTATTGTTATTATTTAAAATTGAGTTTTAAAGAATTATTTATTTTAAAAAATTAGTACTAGTTAAGGATTTAAAAGAAAAAGAGAGTTTGGTATTTCTGGTACTTTAAATTAAAAAAGAAAAAAATCTGTAGAAATTTTTGGTATATTAAGTTTTTTAGAGATATATTGCATTGCTTGTGATAAGTAAGATTAGTAGTATTTAAATAGAAATTCAGAATTTGAAGTATTTGAAAATTGTATAATATCAAAATATGCTATTATTTGGACAAAAGTATATGGATTGGTAGTTTTAGTAATAGTATTTTGAAGTATATTTTTAAGATTAGAGTTATTAATATTATTATTTTTAGCTGCCATATTTAAATAGTATTTAATATAAGTATAATAAAAGAAGAATTTATGTTTAAGATTTGTAGATATATTATTAAGTTAAATAAATTGTTGTTTAGCAGTTTAAACAAGTTGTTTAAAAGTTTTAAATGAAAAAGGTTTGGTAAAAGTTGTAATTAAAAATTGATTTTGTTTAAAAATAGAAAAGTTTAGATTTGGATAAATATAGTTAGAAGAAATGAGAAAAAATTTAAAAAAGTTTTAAAAATAAAAAGAAGTCAAATTATAAAAATATGTAGAAAATTATGAGAAAGAATATTATATTAATTATTTATATATATATGTGTATAATGTAATGAAGCTTTAATTGAAGCTATAACTCTTTTTTATAATAAGTTTACAGTAGTAAAAGAATAGATCTTTGGAAGAAGTATTTTAAGTTCAATTGTAAGGAAAGTACTTATTTGGTATTTAATAAAATTGTAAACTTTTTGTTCATTAATATATGCAAATTGTTTTTTATAAGAATTAAAGAATTTTGAAAACCATTAATCAAGTAGTATTCAGTATGTTTTGAAGAAAGGAATATAGAAAGTTTTAAGAAAATTTTTGGTAGAAATATCAAATGTAATATAAATATTATATTTAGTATCATTATATTTTACTGAAATATAGAGTCATCTAAATAGATTTAAGATCAAGTTCTTTAAAAAATTTGGTATAATCAATAGTTTTGTATTTGTTATATAAAGGTAGGTATAAATGGGCAAAATTAATTACTATTTAAAAGTGTTTATAAATAGAATGTAGTGGTAAAAAATAGTATGAATAAAATATTTTTTTATAATTAAGTTTAGTAAAAAGAATAATAATAAAATTTGATAAAATATCTCTAAGTGTAACAAAAAATAATTATATGATATATTGATAAGTTGAATATTTGGTATATTTTGATAAATAAGTTCAATTAAAAATTGTAGTTTTTGTAAGGTCATATTGTTTAAAAGTTTATTAAAATTGTTTTTAATATGTAATTTGGTATTTATTAGTATCTTGTTTGGCTAGAAGATCAGCTTGATTGTAAAAAGAGTTATTAAAATAAAATTTAATTTTATAAAAAAAGATATTAAAAGACTTTGTTTTAATAAGATAATGAATGATAAATAGAATATTCCAGTTTTTTATATAAAAGAATATATGTAATAATGGAAATAGTTAAATATTTTTAAGTACAAAAAGATTGTTTAGATGAATATTATTTTATAAATTTATTGGCAAGATAAGAAGAAAATATATTATTGCTTCAAGTTCTGCTCAGGTAGAGTTAGAATATGAAGAAATAGAACAGTTAAATTTGATTTGGATATTGTCCATCCAATTCTAATTTTAGGATGTAATGTTTAAGCATTAATAATTGAGGCATCTATATAGAAATGAGTATTGTTTAAAAGATTTTTTGATAATAAAAATAATTTGATAAATTGATTTTGGTAGTTGGAAAATAATATGTATTTTTGTATTATTTGTATTTCTATTTCAGGAATATATATATTTGGAGTTTGAGTTGATGTAAGTGATAAAGAAGTTTGTTATAATAAATTGATAAGTATATAAATTTCATAATTATCAATATAAAGAAAGTAAATATTATCTTTTTTTGATAACTTAATATTTGAAATATTAATGAAGGTTTGAGGTATCAGCATAGATGGGTTAGTAGAAGTCAATGATATTGAGCCATAAGCAGTGTTGTTAATTAAAAAAATTAAATAAATTCTTTGTAAGAAGAATTTAGAAATTATTAAGAAGAATGAGCTATTGGTTTAATGATAATAGGTGATAGGATATAATTGTATCAAAAGAATTAATAAAGCTATTAATATTAGATAGATTAAGATGTGGTCATGTTTGGTGAATAGTATTATTTTGAATAAGATTACAAAGTTTAATAAACCAGAAAGAAATAGGTTTATGTATGGATTTCTTAGTTTGTATATATATATTATTCCAAGATAAAAGGTATAAATTGCCAGCAGTTGTGATTTGTTCAATAAAGAGTATTTTATTATTATAAAAACTATTTGTTAAAAAGGAAGAAATATTAAATGGAAGGATGTCATATATTGTTTTTGTTGTTATAAGGATATTAGTTAATAATAAATTTAATGAGTTATTAAGTGAAAGATAAATTTTAGAGTTATGTAATAGTAAGAGTTGAAAAATAAAAGAAAAATTTTGGTTTTTAATGAAAATTTAGAAAGTAAATTTAGAAGAAAGAGTGGTTGTCATATTTTAGTAAGCCAGTTTTAAATTTTGGCTTTCCAATATGTTTAAGAAGAAATGTAAAATAGAAATATGTTCAATTATTGATATTGCAACTTTTTGAGTTAAGTGTTGAAATGCTGAAAGTTTAAAAGATAGTGAGTTTGTAAGAAGAATATTAGATGTATTTTTTGCTAAATGAAATATTTTTTTTGTTGTAATTGAAAGTAGTTATAAGAGTTTTTGTTGTTGTGTTTTGGATATAGATAAGATTTGTAGAAGATATTTTAAAGAAAATGCAATATTATATTAAAGAGTGTAAAAATTTGTTTGAAAATAAGTTTTTTATATTTAATTAATGAGAGAAAGTTTTTAATTTTGGTTTGAAGCATTTCAAAAATTGGTTTAATAGAACCATTTCTATTAAGATAGATACCAAGGTACTATAGGATTTTATGTAGTTTATGTAAAATTATTATTATTTTTTTTATTTATAAATATTAATGATAAGGCTATGCCTTTGATTTTATTGAAATTCAATTGAAGTTTTTATAAAGAAAAGCTTGTTTTTAAATTACATATAAAGAATAAAGACTCAGACATATAATCTGCAATCTAAACCTATAAGAGTGATCAAGACTCATCTAGATTTGGGTTTGAGTAATAATATAAGAGAAAGGAATATAGTATTTAATCTATTAGATAGTCTAAAGATTAATTTTAATAATAATTTGTAGTATTGAAATAGAAGGTAAAGGTAGACTAAAAGAATGACTATGAGTTGAATTAGTAGAAAATATAGTCTGGGACTGTGCAGAATGTGAATTACAGTATGGGATTTATATTTGTTTGTATATTTGTTAGTTTAAGTAAAGAAGAAATTTGTTAGAAAGAGTAGTAACAGTATAGTAAGAGATAGAAGCATTGTGAATAGTAGAAATAAGATCAATAGAAACTAAACTATATAGGGTAGAAATAAGAAAAGGTATATATAAAGAGTTATGCGGTTTGAAACTGTTAAATATAAGAATTTCAGTATGTAAAACAGAAATAAGATTGGCAGGAATATCAAGATTAGTTGTATTTAAAATACTATTAAGAGAATTAGAGATTAAGTGGTAAATTGTTTAAATTGTTTGAGTTAATAATCAGATGACCCAATGGAGTGAAGAGCTAGTTTGGTTACATTAATAATAGGAGAAAGGAAATGAAGAATTATGTTTATGAAAAGTATGAAGAATGAAAAGTTCATCTGTAAGGATTTTAACTCAAAAAGTTTTCAGAATGAATAATTAAAAACTGTAAGCAAAATTAGAAATTTTTTGATTATTGTTGATGTAAAGCCATGTATTGTAAAGGTTTTTGTTATTTGAAGTACTTTGTATATAATTTTGCCAATAAAAATACTTAAAATTTTATTAAAGAAA
>CAJVQA010004794.1:0-17068 GCA_910591915.1 Cetraspora pellucida
GTATACTCTATATCATTAATAAATTATTGTTTTATTTAAAAAATACTAAATACAATTTAATTTTCCAGGCAAATTTGCCTGAAATACGGTTTAAGGGATAATAATTTTTATATTACATTCTTTAATATTTTTGTCTTGTAATTCTGTATTATTTATTTTTCTAAAAACTATTATTATTTAATAATACAAAGTAGATCATATACTGTAATTTGTTTATATTTTTTATAATTAAATTTTTTCTATTAACTTTATATTATTTAAACTTATTAACTTTGTCATTTCTAGAGCTTTAATAATTTAAATTATTTTAAACTCTTTTCTGTAAATCATTTTTATATAGTTAACAAATATCAAATTGCAACTAGGCATACTTAGTATATTATAACTAAATAATTAAGAATAACTTGCAACAATAACAATAGACAAAGCTACTAAAAATTAAACAAAGCAAAAAAACTGCCTTCTGCACTCCTGTTCTCTTTACAACCTTGTTGCTAACTACATCAACAACTAAAATAAACAACAATAGCAATAAAAAAAATAATAACAAAACACACATAACTGAAATTCAAAAAAAAAAAAACATGACTTGCTTACATATATACTGATAATAATAACATAATAGGTAAACAAAGTAAAAAAAAAGTGAAAAACTAACTACACTACTATTATTTCAGTCCAAACAAATACTAAAAAAAACCCAATAAAAGAAAATTTCAAGAAAAAAAGAAATTCTAACTCAACTCTGAATTCTCAAGATATAATATTATTAATAAAGATAAAAACAACAACAAATCCAATTCCAGACTTATACCAACCAATAGAAAAAAATATTCACATGAATTTACAAAATAGCCAGAACCTGATCCAAGTTCTTATTACAACTAATACAATTTTTTTCATATAAGAACAAAATGTAAATATAAACAAACTAATTTAGCTAAACTAGCTTCTAAACTTAGTATATATGCAGATAATAATATAAACAAACAAACATTAGATATAAAAATAGATCAAAACACAACAAATATAGATAATAAAAAAGAAGAAACACATTTAACAGACACAATATTAGAGAAAAAAACACAAAAAAAAATATCATATAGCTAGGCAGTTACTAAAAACCTTTTAGAAAGAAACAAAAAAGCTTCAAACAGCTTTAACAATAACAAAGAAAAAGAATAGTATAAGCATGCACAGTCAGCTTTAAAAGAAATTAAACAAGATAGACTAGAGCTTTTCAATATAACAACCTGAACTCGGTTAAAAATCAAAGATGCACTAACCTCCTATGATAATATCAAAGAATTAATTAGATATAAACTTTTTACAAAACCAATTACAAATTATATTTCAAAAGTAATCATAGCAAAATTGTTCTATAAAGATACAGCATTTTTTAGAAGCTTTATATAAATTATTGCAATCAGATCATAGCATCAAACAGAATTTAATAATTGTTTACAAAGGCTCTAGACATCTATAAAAAACAATACAATGTACTAACAACAAACAAAAAAAATTAGGACCAAATCTTTGAACTATTACAAATTAAATTAGCAACAGATTACTTGACTAATCTAGACTTCAACTCAATAGATGCATGGGAGATTACAAGATATATCTTCTACTTAACAGGATTTGCAAAAATCTCATAGCAACTAAATTTCCAAACAACCAGAAAAATAGTTTCAAGTCTTATTAACAAAATACTAATATTATTATCTTTGAAACCTACTTTTAATTTCTAGTTATTTAATAAAAGCTATCACTTTTAGTCTATCTATTTCAAATCATCAAATTATTGCACCTGTAGCCAAAACTTTATATTTAATATTTTAATTTAATAAAATACCTAAAACATATATTTCAGATAATTGTAAACCTCTACCAAACTCATATAAACTTTTAAATAATAAAGTACACAATATATTTCTTATTATAAGCAGAATGGATTTGTAAAACCTGGCTTAATATAAAGAAACCCTGCAGAAGTTCTATATTTTTCAACAAATTCTTTCTAGTTACTTTGAGCTACTAGCACCAAAAAGCCTACTACCTTTTACTTCACAAGACTTAACTTCCAGACTAAAAGAAAAATTTTCTTTCTTATCTAAGAACCAAGAACATGTTAGACTTTTGCAAATAGTTTACTTATTTATAAGACTACCAAATGACTATATTATCTCATGTAGATGACTGCTCCAAAATTCTGCAGACTTAAGAATATCAAACTTTACCTTTTCTCTACAAACTGCAGAAGAAGTTAAGTTATTTATTAAAAAAATCCTACCTATATACAGCATTCCAATACTATTACCAAAAACATACTATGATTTCAATTATACAGAACTTTCAGACCTATTAAAAGATACCAATTTAGTTATAGCAGTAAACTTAATCTTACCAATCTCAACTCCCAAAGAGCTAAGCATTGCAGCAAAAGCACTATATGAACATTACTATTTTTATACAATATTCCAATTCTAGATTAATATACAAAAAAAACAGCCTGAACCTAATAATACTCTAAATAAACTACCTTATACAATTGAAAAACTACAACTTGCACTAGCTGAAAAAAAAATTGACAATATAAATGTGTCTATTAAAAAACATCACATATTTTCTTGGTTTTAAAAAATTTTAACAAAACCTTTCTTATTACATAGTACCAGAATATATATTCGATCTTATAAATTTATTTAAACTATTTTTTGACATTTTTGAAAACAAAAAGACAACTAACACAACACCAAAAATACAAACATCTGCAATAGAGAAAGACCTTATGACAGAAAACTTATGAGCAACATCCTAATGCAAATATTTTACAATCTGTAAAAAACGTAAATGAGTTAAACCTTTATGAATTTAATATAAATGAAAAAATTAATATTATTATTCACAACATCAGAAGTATTAATAATATACTAAAAATGCAAACCTAGATTGAACACTGTGCTGTATCAAACTTATATATATCTTTCTTACTGAAACTAAGCTAAAAGACTTGATAATAAAGTTATTAACTAACCTTTTATATAAAATTTTTACTTCAAACTTTGTATCATACAAACCAAATCAAAAAGAAGCTAGCTTGAAAACTGCCTTAATGGTTTGCAATCAACTATAATTATATATTCACAAAATCAACATTTTTTAAGAAACAGCTATATATTTTAATTTCTTTTTTTCTAATAACAACAAATTTCATATTATTTCAACTTATTTTTCTTCAAATCATTCTTCTCTTCTAAAAAAGACCCAATCTTAATTACTTAACTGAATTACAGAAGCTTGAGCCAGAAACTAATACTTAATTATATTAAAAGATTTTAATGCTAATCAATTTAGAGACAAACACTTTCTAATATTCACAAATTTAAATGCTGCCAACCTAACAAGTTTATTAGCTTTTTATAACATTCAAACACCAATATAGCATAACTTAACTTCTGCTAGCAAAATCAATAATTTTTGAATCTTGTCAAATATATTACTAGCATTCAAATCTCTATCTCTAACTGATGCTTCTTATATTTTAAGCAGTGATCATTGCATCCTAAGTACAACTTGGTATACAAACTTTTTATTTCAAAAAAAATTAAAAAAAAATATATATATATATATATCTGTTTGAGAAAATAACATCAGAGAACTAGAAAAACTTTAAAGATTTACTAAATATTTATCTTAACCTACAAAATATTCTAATATCAAATATAAACAAAAACAATATAAACAAAATATAGAACTTTTGGGCAGCAAAAATTAATGCAAAAATAAATGAACATATTTCATATAATCTTATTACTCCTAAATTCTTCTTTGCACTTTTGCTAAAAACAATCAAACTGCATTTTGCTCTTAAAAACTTTAACAAATGTTTACATTATCTCTCAAATAATGCTTTAAATAACTTAACTAGAGTAAACTTTTATCTATCAAAAGCAGCTACTTTTGCAGAAATAAATATTTTATTAATTATATAAGCATAATTAAATCTTCCTTTATCTGATCTTATAACACAGATAAAGCAATACAAGCATACAATATAGCAAGTATAAAACTTAAAAAAAAACAAGAACAAAGTGAAAGAATCAAGTTCTATACAAATTGAAGATATTTAGACTTTAAAGATAATACTAGTCATATGCTAGATAGTATCTTTAAAAGAAAAGCAAACTTTAAAAAAATTATATTTCCAAACAAGATAATTACTAATAAGAATAAAATTAAAGAAGCTATATGTCTACATTACAGAAACTGGACCAAAGAAAATCCACCTAATAATGCTACTTGAAAGAAATGAGAATCAATATATAATTCACTTAACAACATTAAAAGCAATATTTACAACAACTTTTTAGTTTTTGATTTCTCTATTTGAGCTTAAACAAACTAGTGATTTAAACTAGTTAGGCTATAATCAGTTAACCGACCTGATCCAAATAAATTTTGGATAACCAGTTAAACAAATTCTTAATTAGTTAATCCAGTACAAGCAGTTAAAAATCAGGTAATTAGTTGTTAGGATTGATAAAGTATGTAAATGACTAACAAAGAGCAAAGATTCTGAAAAGATCTAAAAAGAAACTAAATGAATATAAGAAATAAGCAAGATTGAACCAAAATATAAATGAAGCTTTGAAAATTTTTAAAATAAAAATAAGAAGTAGAAATTATTAATCCCAACTGGTTGTAATTAGTTAGCATAAAATAACCTAGTTCAGTTAACTAATTGAGTAGATTTTTTTCAGTTCAATTCACTAGAACAAACTATAAAAGAAGCCTTTAAAGAAAAAGTAATAGGACCACTAGAAATTGCAAATGAGGTTCTTCAATATCTATCATCATTAGCTCTTTTACTACTACTAGAAATATTTAACAAATGCTTAATACAAGAATGCATTTTAGACCAGTAGCTACAAGCCAACATTTGGCCAATTTCAAAAAAACAATATTATAATTATGAACTTAACTTCACATGACCAATAACATTAATTGATCATACTAAAAAAATCTTTACAAAAATTCTAACAATCAGACTAACAAACATCATAGTTTGAAATTAAGTACTTTTCTTATACAATTTTGTAGCTTTTTCTTATCAATCCACATTACAACTAATCTTTCAACTTATCCAAATTTTGAAAGATGCAATTACAAATAAGAAAAAAGTCTGGATTTTCTTACAAGATATGCCAAAAGCCTTTAACTCAATTTATATATCTATCTTATGCAAAGCATTTAAAAAAATTCATATACCAGACAAAGCTATAAACCTGATATCATACTTGCTTTTATACTAAACCAACAAAATAATTACGAGTTTAGGCCTAACTGCACCATACTTGATTAGGAATAGTATTAATCAAGAAAAGACCTTTTTACCTTTTCTTTGAAAAATATATTATGTTCTATTAATCTTAAGAATACACAAAGAATACTTAAAATTTTCTAGCAAAATTTATAACATATATCCAAAGAAAATAAATGTTTCAGTAATGGCTTACATAGATAACTTACTTTGGATTGCACTTAACAAAACCTTTCTTACAAACATCTTAAATACTGCCTCTTCTTTTTACAAATTTGCTAATATAAAGATCAATTTGTCAAAATCGATATGAGTTACAAACTTAACAGATCCAGATAACTCTATACTCTTTGACAAAAAACAACTAATAGCAATTAATAATGGAAAACTATTTAAATATTTGGGAGCATGGTTCTCAACTAACAAAAAACCAACATTAGTAAAAAAATAAATAATGACTGAAGTACTAATTAATCTAAAAAAGTTACAATTTGCTAATATAACAGAAAAACAAATGATTTATATCATAAATAGTATCATTATTCTATGACTTCTTTATCAGCTATACTCTTTATTTCTTATTTTAGCCTAAGCAAACACTCTTAACAAAATGTATATTCAATTAGTTAAATATAAGACAAAACTAGCTTGAGAAATTCCTAACTCCTTTCTATATAATTAAAACATTTATGCATTAACAAATATAGCTAAAACACAACTTTTAGTACTAGTTATAACATTTCAAAAAATTTAAACTATTCAGATTTTAATTTCTTCTTTTTGAAACTATGTTTACAACAACTACAAAATGCTACATTCACTAATACCTCTATTCTAGCAATATTTTCAATTTTTTCAATAACTTAAACAAATACACAAACTGGTCAAATAGTACTAGTATTACATGCATTGGGCATGCAAACCTCAAGAGATTTTAATGTTTGGCCCTACTTAAAAAAATTTACAAACATCTCTATAAATTAAATACTAATGCAACATTTTAGAGCCTTTTATTTTAAAGAAAAACTAAACAGACACAATATTTATTGCATTGAGCAATTCCTAAATGCCACCAACACAGAACTATTAACATGAAACCAATTTCATCATAACATCAAAAAAATACCAAGAGGCCAATGTCTACATTGGTTTCATATGATATAAGACTTAATAGCTATATCTACAATTTCATTTTCAATATATTCACAATGCAACTTATATATCTTGGCTAATTGGACTTCTACTAAAAAAGGCTAAATAATTACAAACAACTTAACTTTTAGAAGAATTCATAATCTATTTAATAAGAATCTTAAAACTCAATACTATATACTATTACTTAACAATATACTAGTAGCCTGTAAAAGATGCAAATTAAGCAATACATCTTATTATACCAAATATTGCTACTTTAATGCAACAAAACCTATCTATAACCTTTAAGTAAACTGCAAAAAAGAATTTATATTAATTTAGAAGACTTTAAAAAAGCCTTAACACTAACTCTATCAACAATGTCAAGAACTTATAACTAAACAGTATACTTAACCTTGGCCTGTCTCCTATGTTCTTTTATAAATCCACTAATAACATTCTGAAATGACCTTGTAAAGGCCAACTTTAATACAAAACTACAACAATCTAGTAGATAACAAAACATCAAAAATATCTCTTGAATAGTAGCAAAGTGTTACTTCCAACACTCTTATCTAACTTTTGGATGTTTTAACAACTTCTAATTATTCTATCTGAACATACTAATAACTATATTAAATTTTATACTTACTTCATTAAGTCTCTGCACTTTAATAAATATATATACTAATAACTCTTCTTTAGTTAATCTTGTCAACTTTGCAAATTCAATTCAATCATATAATTATTCAACACTAAACAAACAACAATACACCTTTCTTCTTCTAATCCTAAAAGTCTTAGCATACAATCATATATTTACAATGATTCTTAACAAAGATCTTTAATTTAAGAAATCCTAAGCACTATTTTTCTACTAAACTTTGTACTCTAAAAGTTTTTATATAATTGATTTGTTCCAAAGCTTTTAGGAAATCCTTGCACTTATCTGATAAAAACTACACTAAAATAAGTACATCAAATTACAAACCATTTAATATAGTTTAACCAACAACAAATCTCACTATGGCATACTTCTTAGAATAATATTAATTGGTTATTAACTCTACAATACTATTATATAGAAAAAAATTTCTAGTTTTAACAACTAATTCAATCTTATTAGCAATTAAAAACTTCAAAATCAAACTATTATCTGAAGAACTATTTACTTATCTTCATCATTGAAGAAATGCCACAAAACATTCAAATCATTTTTGTGTAAGATGTCATAATATATCAAAAACTATTATACATTTTCTAACATGTCTTAGAAACAATCCAGATCTCAAAACACTAATAAAATATACATTGATTGAAACTGCAAACAGTTGGAATTATGCTGTAATAATACAAGAAAATTTATTCAAGCCTTTACTTACAACTATATTAACAAACAAATATCACTAAGAATAATAATGAATGATACTTTAGTATTATTTGAAAACAACAAACACTAACATAAATATGCATCTTATATTTATCACAACATCATTTTAGCAATATACAAAAAAATTTAGCTCACTTCTAGAGTGATATAACATGAATCTGCTATTTCAATTCCACCTTTAGTACAACTATTAACTCTAATTAAAACTATACTAATCTTATATTCTATATTAAATAAAAAGATACTACTCTATATTATATATAAACAATCTTCTCTTTATCAGCTTATTAAAGACTAAAGATTTACTGATCATTTTAGCAAAGAATAGGTTAAGAGTAAAGTAGCTCTTACCTTCATCTTCTCTAGTATAAATTTTTTTTTTTGCTTTTGCTAAGGCTATTAGTTATTAGTAGCTACTGCCTTTATTGTGAATTCAATTATGATTAAATAACTTGTACAAAGTTATTCTTATACTACACTAGCAGATAGTATACAAGTTCTTGTACACCTAATTAGATGCTGTCTAACCTAACTTTGACCTTTTTGTCTATACATCCATTAAGTCATTACATATTTCAGAGTATGTCACCTGACTGTAGGGCTCCAGAGGGCCTTTCTGCTAACTAACTACTCATATTTAATCTTTGCTAACAGAGCTTGTTCTTGTAAAGTTTACTTAGACCCTAGTACTGACTTCACAGCATATCTCTAGTACTTGTAATATACCTCTGCTTCTGGTCTTAAACTTCCAATTCAGATAGCCTGATAGGACTATGATCTGTCTCTGGTATCCCAAGGTCTGCTTCTAAGGTTCTTTCTTTAGTTCAAGACTTTTAGCAACCTGGTTGGTAGTACTCTTTATCTGAGGTTCTTGCCCACTCGATTCCTTCTACATATTGGTATTCATTTTCTAGATCTAGTCTTTATAGTAGTACTGTCAAAAATCCGTACTACTTCTCTATTCGGGTCTTTCAAAGTAGGCTTTAGCTTTCTAGTTCACAGGTTTACATAGCCACAAGGACTTATCTTATGTTTGCACCACCTGATGCTGGTTTGTATTTCTTTGTATAACTTCAATATTGTGCAGATGCCCTATAATCTTCCAGTTATACTGGTGTGACTGTGTTACAGGTATCTTATCCTAACTGATCAACAGAATGCTATTGTTGTAATATTATCTATATATTATATAAATGATTATTCAAATTTTTATCATCAATAGGATTTGAACCCACTATCTACTATTTGGAAGATTGACAACTTATCTATTTTACTAAATTATCACACCTCTCTTCTAGTATAATTTTTTTTATCATATATCTTATATATATATATAATTAACTAATTAATAAAAAAGATAGAGGATAGACCTCTCTTTAAAAAAATAATAATAATAAAAAAACTTTAATAATTTTTTTATTATTTGTATACTTTATTATTTTTGTCTTATAATTACTAATATATTTAAGAGTAGAATACAATGTTGATCATTTCTATATATAATTAGTTATAAATTTTTATCAATTTTTTTTATATTTAATTTTTTAAAAAAATATATTAAGTAAATAAATTTTAATCCTTATATAAAAGTTGTAAAATAAAAAAACTCTTTCCTATAAATCATTTTTACATAGTAAACAAATATTAAATTGCAACTAGGCACATTTAGAATATATAACTAAATAAATAAGAATAACTTGCAACAAATAATATTAACAAAGCCACCAAAGATTAAATGAAGTAGAGAAAGCACCTTCTGCACTCCCGTCCTCTTTACAACCTTGTTGCCGACTATGTCGGCAATCAAAGTAAACAATGACAATATCAAAAAAAATAATAACAAAACACACGTGACAGAAACCTAAAGAAAAAAACACGACCCACTTACATATACACTGATAGCAGTAATACAATGGGCAAACAAAGTAAAGAAAAAAAGTGAAAAACTAATTATAATACTACTATTTCAGTCCAAACAAATACTAGAAAAAATATAGTAGAAGAAAATTCCAAAGAAAAAGGAAATTCTAGCTTAACTCCGAATTCTCAAGACATGACATCACTAGTAGAAATAGAAACAATAACAAATCCAATTTCAGACTCACACCGACCAGTAGAAAAAAATATTCTCACAGATTCACAAAATTGTCAGAGCCCAATCCAAGTCCCTATTACAATTAAAACAAATCTTCTCACACAAGAACAAAATGTAAATGTAAACAAACTAATTTAGTCAGAACCAGCCCCTAGCCCTAATACATATGTGAATAATGAGATAAACAAACAAACACCAGATATGAAAGTAGACCAAGACACAACAAACATAGATGATAAAAAAGAAGAAACACACTTAACAGACACAATAGTAGAGGAACAAATACAAAAAAAGATATCATATAGCCAGGCAGTTACTAAAAGTCTTTCAGAGAAAAATAAAAAAACTTCAAATGGTTTTAACAGTGACAAAGAAAAAGAATGGTGCAAACAGGCACAGTCAGCTTTAAAAAAAATTAGACAAGACAGACTAGAGATGTTCAATATAACAACATGGACTCAGCCAAAAATCAAAGCTGCACTAACCTCCTATGATGAAATCAAGGAATTAGTTAGATATAAACTTATTACTAAACCAATAACAAATTATATTCCAAAAGCAATTGCAGCAAAATTGTTTCATAGAAATACAGCATTTTTTAGAAGCTTTACAAGAATTATCACAATTAGACCACAACATCAAACAGAATTTAATAACTTGTTTACAGAAGCTTTAGATATCTATAAAAAACAACACAACGTACTAGCAACATCAAGAAAAATCAAGACCAAATCTTCAAACTACTATGAATTAAACTAGCAACAGACTACTTGTCTAATCTAGACTTTAATACAATGGATGCATGAGAGATTACAAGATATATCTTTTACTTAACAGGATTCGCAAAAATCTCATAGCAACTAAATTTTGAAACAACTAGAAAATTGGTTTCAAATCTTATTAATGAGATGCTAATACCATTACCTCCAGAACCTACTTTAATTCCTAGTTACTTAATGAAAGCGATCCCTTTCAGTTTACCTATCACGAATCATCAAATTATTGCACCTGTAGCCAAGACTTCATGATTAATGTTTTCATTTGACAAAATATCTGAAACATATATTGCAGATAATTGGAAACCTCTACCAGACTCATACGAACTACTAAATGACGAAGTGCATAACATATTTCCTATTATAAGCAGAACAGACTTGCAGAACCTAGCTCAATACAGAGAAACCTTGCAAAAATTTTATATCTTTTGACAAATTCCTTCCAGCTACTTCGAGTTACCAGCATCAAAGAGCCCACTACCTTTTACTCTACAAGACTTAACTTCTAGACTAAAAGAAAAATTTCCTTTCTTACCTAAGAGCCAAGAAGACTTCAAAGAACATGTTAGACTTTTGCGAATGGTTTACTCATTTACAAGACTACCAAATAACTACATTATTTCATGCAGATGACTGCCTCAAAACTTTACAGACTTAAGAATAACAGAACTTATTTTTCCTCTACAAACTGCAGAAGAAGTTAACTTATTCTTAAAAAAAATCCTATCTATATACAGCATCCTAACACCATTACCAAAAACTTATTGTAATTTTAACTATACAGAACTCCTAGACCTACCAGAAGATGCCAAACTAGTTATAGCAATAAACCTAACTTTACCAATCTCAACTTCCAAAGAGCTAAACATTGCAGCCAAAGCATTACACAAACACTACTACTTTTATACAATACCTCAATCTTGGATGAACATCCAAAAAAAACAACCTAAATCTAGCAACACTTCAGATAAATTACCTTCTACAATCAAGAAACTGCAACTTGCACTAGTAGAAAAAAAAATTGACAACATAAATATACCTATTAAGAAACATCACAATATCTCTCTGGTTTTAGAAACTCTTTGACAAAACTTTTCTTATCACACTGTGCCAGAGTATATATTTGATCTTATAGATCTACATGAACCATCATTCGACATCTTTGAAAACAAAAACTCAACTAACACAATATCAAAGACACAAACACTTGCAATAAAAGAAGACCCTATGACAGAAGACTTATGAGCATATACTCTAATACAAATACTCTACAATCAGTAGAAAACATGAATGAATCAAATCTTCATGACTTTAATATACACAAAAAAATCAACATTACTACTCACAACATCTGAGACATCAATAACATATTAAAATGCAAACCTAGATCGAACACTGTGTAGAATCAAATTTACACATAATCTCTCTTACAGAAACCAAACTAAAAGATTCAATAATGTTGTCATTAACTAATCCTTTATACAAAATCTTTACTTCAAACTTTGCACTATATAAACCAAATCAATGAGAAGCTAGTCTGAGAACTGCCTTAATGGTTTACAATCAACTACAATCATATATTCACAAAATTAACACCTTTCAAGGAACAGCTATATGTCTTGATTTCTTTTTTCCTAATAACAACAAATCCTGCATCATCTCAACCTACCTTCCTTTAAACCATCCTTTTCTTCTAAAAAAGACCCAATCTCAATTACTTAACTGGATCACAGAAGCTAGAGCTAGAAACTGGCATCTAATTATACTGAGTAATTTTAATGCTAACCAATTTAGAGACAAGCACTTTCTGATATTTACAAATTTAAATGCTGCCAACCTGACAAGTTTATTAGCCTTCCATAACATCCAAACACCAACATGGCATGGCCCGACTTCTGTTAGCCAAATCGATAATTTCTGGATCTCATCAGATATACTATTAGCTTTCGAACCTCCATCTCTAACTAATGCTTCTTACATTTCAGGCAGTGATCATTGCATCCTAAGTACAACCTGGCATACAAACTTTTCACCTCAAAAAAATCCCAGAAACAAAAAGAAAAAAAAGAAAATATACCTGTTTAAGAAAATGACACCAGAGGACTGGAAAAACTTTGAAGACTCACTAAACATTTGCTTCAACTTACAAAATATTCCAATATCAAACATGAACAAAAACAATATAAACAAAATATAGAATTTCTGAGCAGCAAAAATTAAAGAAAAAATGAATGAACATATTCCATATACTCTTACTACTCCCAAAACCTTCTTCGCACTCTTACTAAAAGCAACCAAATTGCATTCTGCACTTAAAAACATTAACAAATGCTTACACTACCTCTCTAACAATACTTTAAATAACTTAACTAGAATAAATCTCTACTTATCAAAGGCAGCAATATTTGCAGAAATAGATATTCCACTAGTTATACAAGAACAATTAAATCCTCCTCTACCTGATCTAATAACACAGATAAAGCAATACAAACATACAATATAGCAAGCATGAAACTTTGAAAAAAAACAAAAGCAAAGCAAAAGAATCAAGTTCTATACAAATCGAAGATATTCAGACTTTAAAGACAACACTACTTGTATGCTAAATAGTATTCTCAAAAGAAGAGCAGAACCAGTAAACTTTGAAAAAATTATATTTCCAAACAAGATTATTACTGAGAAGAATGAAATCAAAGAAGCCACATGCCTACATTACAAGAACTGAACTAAAGAAAACCTACTGAATAATACTACTTGGAAAGAATGGAAATCAACATATAATCTACTTAACAACATTAAAAGCAATATCTACGACAACTTTCTGTCTCTGATTTCTCTATTGAAGCTAGAACAAACTATAAAAGAAGCCCCTAAAGGAAAAGCAACAGGACTATTAGGAATCGCAAATGAAGTTCTTCAACACTTACCATCATCAGCTCTTCTACTATTACTAGAAATATTCAATGATTGTTTGATACAAGAATGCACTCCAAACTAGTGGCTACAAGCTAACATTTGGCCAATTCCAAAAAAACAACATTACAACTACGAACTCAACTCTACATGACCAATAACATTAATTAATTACACTAGAAAAATCTTTACAAAAATTCTAACAACTAGACTAACAAATATTCTAGTTCGAAACTAAGTACTTTCTTTACACAATTTTGCAGCTTTTTTTTACCAATTTATACTACAACCAATCTCGCAACTTACCCAAATTCTGGAAGATGCAATTATGAATAAAAAAGAAGTTTGGATTCTCTCACAGGATATGTCAAAAGCATTTGACTCAATTTATATACCTACCCTATGCAAAGCACTCAAAAGAATCCATATACTAGACAAAGCTATAAACCTGATATCATTCTTACTTTTACACCAAACCAACAGAATAATTACAAGTCTAGGCTTAACTGCACCATACTCTGTCGAGGATGGTATCGATCAAGGAGAAACCTTCTCACCTCTTCTCTGGAAAATATATTATGACCCACTAATCTCAAGAATACACAAAGAACACTTAGGATTTTCTAGTGAAATTTCTAGCACAAATCCCAAAAAAATAAATACTTCAGTAATGGCTTACATGGATGACTCACTTTGGATTGCACCTAACAAAATATCTCTTACAAACATCTTGAACACAGCCTCTTCTTTCTACAAATTTGCTAATATAAAGGTGAATCCTTCAAAATTGATATTGGTTACAAACTCAACAGATCTGAACAACTCCATACTTTTTGACAAAAAACAATTAATTGCAATTAATAATGGAAAACTATTCAAATACCTGGGGGCATGGTTCTTAACCAACAAAAGACCAACACTAGTACAAAAAGAGATAATGGCTGAAGTAACAATTAATCTAAAAAAGTTACACTTTGCTAATATAACAGAAAAACAAACGATTTATATTATAAACAGTGTTATTATCCCACAATTCTTGTATCGACTATACTCTTTATTTCTTACCTCAGCTCAAGCAAACACTCTTAACAAAATGTGTACTCAATTAGTTAAACAAAAAGCAAAACTAGCTCAGAGAGTCCCTAACTCCTTTTTATATAATCCAGATATTTATACATTAACAAATATAGCTCAAGCACAACTTTTAGCATTAGTTACAACACTTCAAAAAAATTTAAACCATTCAGATTTTGACTCCTCCTTCTTGAAATTATAGTTGCAACAATTACAAGATGCTGCATTTACCAATACATCGATTCTAGCACAACCTCCAACCTTTCCAACAGCTTAAACAAATACACAAACTGGCCAAATGATACTAGCACTATATGCATTGGGCATGCAAACTTCAAGAGATATGAATGATTGGCCTTGTCCAAAAAATTCACAAATACTCCTATAAATCAAATACTAATGCAACATCCTAGAGCCTCCTACCTTAAAAAAAAAACTAAATAGATATAACATTTATTGCATTGAGCAATTCCTAAATGCCATCAACACAGAACTTTTGACATAGAACCAATTTTATCATAATATCAAAAAAATACCAAGAGGCCAATGCCCACGGTGGTTTTACATAATATAAGACTTAATAGCCACATCTACAAATCCATTTTCAACATACTCACAATGCAACTCACATATCTTGGCTAATTGGACTCTTATTAAAAAAGGATGGATAATCACAAATAATTTAACTTTCAGAAGAATTTATAATCCATTTAATAAGAACCTTAAAACTCAACACTATACACTACTACCTAACAACATACTAGTAGCTGTAAAGGATGCAAACTGAGCAATACATCTTATCATACTAAACATTGCTACTTCAATGCAACAAAACCCATATATAACCTTCAAGTAGACTGCAAAAAAAGAATTCATATTAATTTGAAAGACTTTAAAAAAGCCACAACATTAACTCCATCAACAATATCAAGAACTCATAACCAGACAATATACCCAACATTGGCCCACCCTTTATGTTCTTTTATAAATCCACCAATGACACTTTGGAATGACCTCATAAAAGCTAACTTTAACACAAAAACTACAACAATTTGTTTAACAAGTAGATGGCAAAATATTGGAAATACTTCTCGAATAATTGCAAAATGTTACTTTCAACACTCCTATCTAACCTTTGAATGCTTCAACAACTCCTGGTCATCTCATTTAAACATACTAATAACTACACTAAACTTCATACTTACTTCATTAAGCCCCTGTACTTCGATAAATATACATACTAATAACTCTACTCTAGTTAATTTTGTCAACTTTACAAATTTAATCCAATCACACGATTACCCAACATTAGACAAACAACAATACACATTTCTCCTTCTAACTTTAAAAGCCTTGGCATATGATCATACACTCACAATGATCTTTGATAAAGATCTTCAGATTCAAGAAACTCCTAGCACTATTTTTTCACTAGACTCCATACCTCAAAAGTTTTTATACAATCAGTTTGTTCCAAAACTTCTGGGAAATCCTTGCACTTACTTGGTAAAAACTACATTGAAACAAATACATTGAATTACAAACCGTTTAATATAGTTCAACCAACAACGAATCTTACTATAGCATACATCACAAAATAATATCAACTGGTTATTAACTCTACAATATATATCATATGGAGAAAAACCTTTAGCTCTAACAACTGACCCAACTTTATCAGCACTTAAAAATTTCAAGATCAAACTAATATCAGAAGAATTACCTACTCATCTACTTCATCATTGGAGAAATGCTATAAAACATCTAAACCATTTCTGTGCAAGATGTTATAATATATCAGAAACTATTATACATTTTCTAACATGTATTAGAAATAATCCAGATATAGAAACACTGATAAAATATACATTAATCGAAACTGCGAACAAGCTAAAACTACACTATAAGAATACAAGAAAATTTATTCAAGCCTTCATTCACAATCATATCAAAAAACAAATGCTACTAGGAATAATAACAAATGACACTTTAGCACCATTTGAAAACAACAAGCTCAAACATAAATATGCATCTCTCATCCATCACAACATCATCTTAGCGATATACAAAAAAATATGGCTCACTTCTAGAGCGATACAACACAAATTGGCTATTCCAATTCCACCTCCAATACAACTACCAACTCTTACCAAAACAACACTAATCTCAAATTCTATATTAAATAAAAAGATACAACTCTATATCATGTATAGACAATCTTCACTTCACTAGCTTATCAAAGACTAGATGTTTACCGACCATTCTAGCAAAGAATAGGTCAAGAGAAAAGTAGCTCTTACCTCCATCTCCCCTAGTATAGTTTTTTCATCATGTATCTTACATATATGTATAATTAACTAATT
>CAJVQA010004795.1:0-17068 GCA_910591915.1 Cetraspora pellucida
TTTCTTTGTAAAAACTTCAATTGAATTTCAATAAAGTTAAAGGCATGGCCTCACTGTTAATATTAAAAAAAAAAAATGATATATTACAATTTAAAATTTTTAATAATTAAATATAGATTATTAATATAAATTTTGTTAGATGCTAGATTACATGAATAACAATTTCAATCAATTATAAAAACTGTAATCAACATATAATAATAAAAAAGATATGATCAATATGAATATGCAAATCTTGTAACTTATATATATTATTCTATAAAAAAAAAATTGATTTAATCTGTCTTATTGTTTTGAAACTAATACTTTTTTGTTATAGTGAATAACTAATTATACAGGTTTCAAATCTATTAAATAACTTGCAGTCAAGTTCTTCTCAATTACATCTTATTCTACTAATTATGAAAAAATCTTTTCATTATTAGACTGGTTATATATAAAATGTTAACAACAACTCTTTCTATCTCAAATTCATGTTATAATCTTTTAAACATAGAGAAGAAACTTGTTTTTTTTGATAAAAAATTAACATTTAATGAATTACAAGAACAAATAACATCAGCAATTTTTTTAGTTAAAGATGATTAAATAAATAAACTATTATTGAAGATTCTAAAATAGAAGAGATTAAATATAATAATCCAGAGATTATTGAATGTTTTGACATTGAAAATATAGTATAGTTAAGTAATAAAATATTTCAAAATGGTGAATCTGATACTGATAATGAAGAACTAAGAAATGATATTGTTAATAAGTTTGATAATAATAAGTTGAATGAGTTAGTGGTTAGCAACAAAGTAAAACAAGAAGTATTTGATTTTGATTCTGAGAATTTAGCAGCAGATTTAATAAATAAAGAAAACTATGAAAATAATGATAATAATTTAAATAGAATGAAGGAGTATGTAGATAATGATTCATATGTAAATACTTTAGATGAAGAAGATAAAATATGATAATGTGAATTTAAAATTTTTACCTATAGCGCTTCGTAAAACTTAACATAAGAATTTAAAAGATAATAAATAAAATTAGTAATACAGGCCAATTGGTCCATCACTGGGTGAGTGGGTGGGCGAATCCTTAGCTCATATTTTTGTGAACCAACCTAACCAGCTTATAATTAAACAAGTTTAGTAAATTACCATTTTAATTTTAATGGTTATGTATCTATTTTTTAGTAGATGAGAATAAGAAATATTACTTGAAATTGGCATCTTAAACGCATAAAAATAAGAATCATGTTCAAAACTTTACTAAAGAAATAAACGAATACCCAAAAAATAGTTAAATACCAGGAACGTAGTGGATATAATTAATGTAGCAAAATGAGGGCGTACTGCAAGCCATAAAGTTGGCTTTGAACTAAAATATATTATTTTTTGTATAATGATTTTCTGTTTTTATGATAGCAGATTTGTTAATAATTTCACTAATTATCATATTTTCACTATTTATTAACAGTTAACTAATAACACAAGTCTTATAAGCATTTGATATAAATAAAGCATCTCACCAATTTGAAAATATTTTTATATTATTAGTTATAAAATTTCTAAGTTTTCGCATAAAACCAATGAAATTTTATAAAAATAACATTTTGAAAATTTTAAAGTTTGGCATATCCAAAGATCACTAGAGAAAAGCTTGTCAAGGCTTCATCAATCGACAGGGTTTCGGCAAGAATTCTTTAATCATTAGGTTTCATCAGTGATTTCGTCAATCGTCAAAGGTTTCGTCAATCGTCAAGGGTTTTGTCAATCGTCAAAGGTTTCGTCAATCGTCAAGGGTTTCGTCAATCGCCAATGGTTTCGTCAGACGAAACCATGACAAAACCATTCGTCATCGCGAAAATAATTTTGTCAGGCATCATTAATTGCATTATAGTTGCTAATTCACAAGTTTCAGTAAGTATGTAATGTGAGAATCGAAGATTTTATGAATTTAAAATTTACCGATAATCATGCGTTGTCACGCACCCCATAAGATTAACGCGTTCATTTAGGATAAAGGGTCAGAATTAAAATAGATTAAGGTTGAATATCAGTAGAGAATGTTTCTATACAAAAATTTTTAAATGCCTTTTTTATTAAAGCGCGAAAGATGATTTCATAAGCCAAATCATAGCTACACGCGATTTTTAGAAAATTTTCTATTTTCTTTTCAATTTTACATTACAACTGATCCTTCGATCTGTTTGATTGATCAGGCGGGTACACCTACGATAAAATCATATTTAAATCAGCATCTGAATTAAATATATGTATCAAATAATAAAGTTCATATGTTTAAATAAATCATTTTACTGTTTTAAGTCACGAAATTGATTTAAATCAATATTTATGTCATAAATACGTATATTTAAAGTTTTTTTTTTTAAACGAATCTGGGTTATAAATTTGATGAAAAACATGAGTACATATTTTATGCAACATTATTTTGAGGTAAAAAAACTTATCAAATCAAATCTTATAATAAACGAAATCGAAATTCGAAGTATTGTTTATATCGTATAAAAATGGTGGTTCACTAATATAAAAGATTTTTTTTATTAAGTTAACCTTCCAATTAAAGTTGCAACTTTTTTGAGTCTAATGACAATAAAGGCACCAAAATCGATTAAATATTTCACGAGATATAAATATTTTCAATATTTTACTACAGTACTTTATAGGTTTTTTTTTTATAGATAGAGATTTTCAGAATTTCGCTTCTATATAAGGAGGTCGTTTATAGCAAAATTATCATCTAAGACTTTTACTTAATGAATAGGATAAGATTTTATTAGTAAAAGAAGTTTATGATATAATATGAGTTGTTAATGAACCCTCAAGCATAACCACCCAAATCAGATCGTAAAATACAATTTATACTCAGCATTATATGAATTTTCAGGTTATTTTATGATGAAAATTTTATTATAATAAACTATACCAATATGTATTTAAATTCCGTACGTAGCTGATTTTGGTGGTTATGTTGGTTCGTTGTTGTTAATGAAATGCATTATTGATATTGATTAGTTTTGCAATTATTTACGCATTACGTAATTTGCATCATCAAAGTAGAGTGCGGGCAAAAAGACAAATAAACTAATAGTACAAAATTAAAAAACGTAATTTTTGTACTACTTAGATAAACTATAAGTACATCTACTACGTTCTTAACATTCCAAAATATTTTTAAATCATTTATTTACGAAAATTTAATATATTTTCATCTCTTACACTTTCAAGAATGATAAACTTACCGAATGAATGCCTTCATGAAATATTTAATTACTTTAAATATTATCCTAGACATTTATTTTCGTTCCTTCTTGTAAACCGTCAATGGTGTAGAATTATTGTTCCAATTATGGAGTGGATCAGGAATGAATTGTGGAAAACTTATAAGAGTATACCTTTTATCGTTAAATACTGAAGAAATGGCACAATTAATTCCACTAAATATATTACTTCCCAATAATTCAAACCTCTTGTTTGAATATCCATCTTACGTTACACATGTTAATAGTCGTGATTTAAAAGAGGGAATCATAGATTATTCCTACCGTGAGGAATATGAAAATTATCATAATAAATATTATGAGATAAGTGAATATCATGATATCGTGGTCAAAACAGTCGACTATTCGTTACTTAAAATGTTGGCACGAACAAGTAAAAAAATCAAGTGTATTGATTTTGATAGGATCATTAGTAGATCAGACAATATATTAGAAGAATTTTTTTACGAAACTACCACTATTACTAGCTTAAAACTTTATAAGGTTAATCTTAGTTTTAAAGCTATAAAAACACTGATAGATATTCTTTTTAAAAACATTGATCTATTAGAACTTCATCATTGTAATATTGATTTTGATAAAGTGAAAATCTTGGCAGAAGCACTTTATGAAAATTCAACTTTATTCACTTTAGATCTTAACGATGATAAATTTGATAATAATGGAGCAGAAGCACTTGTAAAGGCTCTTAATAAAAATACAACTTTAACGTCCTTGAGTCTTAGCTCTAACCAATTTGAATTTAAAGGTATTGAAGCACTTGCAAAAGCTCTTTACGATAATATCACTTTGACATCCTTAATTCTTTGCGAAATTAATCTTGGCATTGAAGGAGGCAAAGCATTAGCACGTGCACTTTGCAAGAACACTTCCTTAACCTCCCTGGATCTTTTTGATAATAATCTTGGTTTTGAAGGAATAAAAGTTATAGCAGAGGATCTTTATACGAATACTGTTTTAACTTTTCTGTATATTGGAAATAATGAGATTGGTCTTGAAGGTGTAAAGGCAATAGCAGGAGCTCTTCGTAAAAATATAACTCTAACTTCATTGAGTATTATGTGCGATCAACTTGGGGTTAAAGAAGCCAAAATATTAGCAGAAGCTCTTTACGAAAACACTACTCTAACTTCCTTGGCTCTTTCTTATAATGAACTTGGTTCTAAAGGAGTAATGGCGTTAACAAAAGGTATCGGTTTATATTCTGAAACCTTGGGCAAAACTAGGCCTCGGCTTAGGAGGTTTCGGCCTTTGAGGTTTAGCCCGCCCAGATTTGTCGGTTTAGACCGTAACATTAATCTGACTTCATTAAACTTCGGATATAATAATGTTTCTATTAACAGAATCCAAGTTTTATCAGAATTTCTTCATGAAAATAGAATTTTGTCTTTCTTAGATCTTAGTGGCAATAACCTTACTTATAAAGCAATTAAACTATTAGCAGACGCTCTTTACAAAGATACTATAATCAATTTAAATCTTTCTGAAAATGATCTTACTTTTAATGAAGGGCAAATATTAGCGGACGTTCTTTACAAAAATACCACTTTAACTTCATTGGACCTTAGTATTAATTCACTTGGATATGAAGGAGTAAAAGTATTGGTAGTAGCTCTTTGCAAAAACACTACCTTAGCTAATTTAAATATTTATGATAACAAGCTTAGTTTTAAAGAAGGAAAAAATTTAACAAAAATTCTTTATAAACATAATACATTAATTTCAGTAAGGTTTATTTAAAATTATGTTATCTTTAATTTATTTAATCTTGGATATTACGAACAACTCTAAACACGTAATTTGTAAAACAATTTAACTCAAATAATTATTAATGCTATTTTGCACATTTTTAATCATTCTTTGGGGTTGTAAATATTATAAAAAATGAATAAACCATGACCGCTTTGCTTATCTAATTCTTGATAATAGCCTAAAATAAAAACTAAAACCTATATATTCCGTCATCAAATCATCTATTGTTTTGTCACAATTTCAAATGTGCACGATATTTATTATGCATAAATATAGATAAATTCGAAATCGGAATACAACCGCAGAAAAAGCTGGCAGTGAAAGAACCTGCAGTGAGAAAACAAGTTCAACCACCGAGAAAAAAATTTGAATGCCACCACCTAATTGAGCTTAAACGCTCAATGAATGTTTAAAGACCATAGAACACATTACATTTATTGACATATATTTTAAATTTTTCAACTATCAAAATGATTACATCATGCTATAATAATAAAACATTAAGCCTATGTTTGAGTAATTAAAAATCAAACAATCATGATTATTAAGATCACGTTTTAAAACATTTGCGGCCGAGATTAACTAGATGCTAATGGCAAGTCTGCTTTAGAAAAATGTAAGAGTATAGAAATGTCTTCATTCACATTGGACCGAGAATTTTGATGTATCGGTCAGAATATAACACAAATATATTCTTAAACTAAATCTTATTAATGGTAAGGCCTCGATTTAGACGTGAAAAGACTTAGTCCGAGTCTATAAGATCACATTAATCACTGGTTCATATCACTATATCGATGTTTTTTTTTTAGAAAATTTAAACTGAATATTTTATGGAAAGCCTCTGGCATAAAACCATAATCATGTTTTCCTTATAAACGTCTTAAATAAACATATATATATAACATACAATAATTGAAGGGTTGTATAGAGATACATTGTCACGTTTAGGAACGAAGTGACACGGTAGCATTGTAATACATTTCTTCAATTTATCAGCAAGATCGCCCACCTTCATTAAAACTACCAACAGGTGCATCATTACTAAGATCTATAAGTGCGTCTGTTGTACCAGCACGAAGATGATAACAAATCACGTAATTTCGATTGACATCTCGTCAAATTTATCCTACATCTTTTGTAAATGTCTCGGTACCATATTCAAATAGCAATGCCTGTGGTGGAAAGGATCACGTGGATTAAAAACGGGAGCTCCCACAAGATACACTGGAATCTCGTTATCACGCTGTTTAACGTAAAGCATCACATAATACTCGTATTCGGCAGCCGTAGCAAAATTACCCCTAGGATAAGCTAGTTCACTATTCGTAATACCTGCAATCTTCACATTCTGTGGTACAATCACATGCTCAAATATGTGGTCTTTCGTTGCTTTAAAATACTCAAACATTCTTTAAGTGATCAAGATGTGCCTATGTTTATCATGAACGACACAAAACACACTTCGTAAAATCAATAGCGTATTTAATCAACAAATCACAAATAAATATTAACGAGATCAAGTTTGACGCAATTCTTAAAATTATTCATTACAACATGAGAAGAGCGCTCCTCAAAATTGATTTTATCGAAGAGTGTATCAAAATTGTTAAAGGTAAAAAGTATATGGTGGTAAACCATCACATACCTTATTAAACAGTGAGAAACCTCTTTACACTCAGGGACATATTAAATAATTGTATCTATATTGATTTTCACTTATCAGGGTGTGGAACTAGTAAAGCAAAAACTTATCAATGATGAACTTTAACTGAGTTGTGTTACTTTAGTCATTTTGTATATAGTTCATATCAACCATATACGGTATATACGCCTAACCAGTTTTAGACCAATTGACTTGAGCATCGATTTACCTTTGAGTATCATTCGATACTTGCATCGTCCCATTATTCATGTTTAATTAACACATGCCACCAAATCGTTCGCATATGATTCTCAACTTTCAATCGGTTTCTTTACTAAGGAATGTGGGGTGTTTTGCTTCTATTTTAGATTACATGATCTTCCATCACTTTAAATTATGCGCAGCTTACGAATTAATTCTATATCATATAAAAGTAGTGTGTGAACAATTTACATTTTTGATACGCAAATACAAACCAACTAAATAAAGGCAGTTATGCTAATTAGGTTTAGCAATAAAACTTTAACCTGGAAAAACTCTATCATTATCGTTATGTTAGTTTGTGAAGTGTGTAAAGCAATTTAAAGAATATATCGGTCACAAATCTACATGAGCAAATTGAACCTAAATTGAAAGATATAATGGTAATTAAAAATTAGTCAAAAATTTCTAAACAATTCATGTTCTGAATTTTTAAAAATGATTAATAAAATTTTTTATATCCAGCTACAATTTCTCAGTAAACATATTTATCTCCGAAAATCATTGATTATATCTTACATAAATACAGTATGTTCTGTGTTATGTCGATCATTGCTGATTGTAGCCAATAAAATCACAAGATCATAAGTAACTTAAAAAAATCGTGAGAAAACAGAAAAATCGCAAAATAGCTCTAAATAAAAGTTTTTTTAGCATGGAATTTTAGTCATATGAATACATTTAAATATTGAATATTAGTAAATTAAAATCTGCGCTTAATTCTAATCTTTATGCTTTTTCGACATAACCTATCAGATTTCAGATGTACTTGTTGTAGTTGTATTTTGTGTATTATCACACCGTCTATGTTCTTCAGACAAGTTAATTAACAAGAATGCAAATCATTATGTCATTAGAATCAAAAACATGGATCATTATGTCATAAATAATCAAGAATGTAAAATAATTATGTCATGAATCATCCGATTTCTCCAAAAAATTCGAATTTATCAATTCACTCGTTCCTAATATAAGTCGATCAAAAAACAAAACAAATGATGTATAACTTTTTATCATTTAGAAAAACAGTAATTACTCTTCGTTTACACTCAAAACAATCCAAATATTTTTGTTATTCATTCATGAATATTTATTTGGCATAATTTTATTTATTACCGCTTTTAAAATGATAAAATTACCAATTGAATGTCTTGAGGAAATATTTTACAACCTTAAAAATTATCCCAGGCATTTATATTCATGTCTTCTTGTAAACCGTCAATGGTGTAGAATTATCGTTCCAATATTATGGAGTAAACCATTAAACTATTGCAATGATAGAAAACTTATAAACATATATTTTTTATCATTAAATAATGAAGAAAAGGTTCTATTATCTTCATTAAATATATACCTTCCAACAAATAATCCAAATCCCTTATTTGGATATACATCTTATGCTACATATGTTAGTAGTTATAATTTAAAAAAAGGAATCATAAATTATTTATACTGTGGAGAATATGAAAATTATTATGATAAATATTATAAAATACGTGATAAATACGATGACATAGTTAAAATAGTTGAATATTCTTTAATTAAAATGTTGGTTCGAACAAGTAAAAAAATCAAGAATTTTGATTTCAGTGAAATCACTAACAGTAGATTAGAGAAGATATCGAAAGAATTTCTTTATAAAAGCACCAATATTACTTCCTTAAGGTTTTTTAACGTTAAAGTTGATCTTAAAACTATAAAAGCATTAGCGGATATTCTTCATAAAAACGTTTGTCTGATTTCATTAGAACTTGAATATTGTAGTCTTGGTTTTGAAGAATCGAAAATATTAACAGAGGCTCTTTATGAGAATAAAACTTTAATCACTCTAAATCTTTCCGATAATAAGTTTGGCAATAATGGAGCAGAAGTAGTTGCAAAGGCTCTTAAGAAAAATACAACTCTAGCGTCCTTAAATCTTGCTTGTTGTCAATTTGATTTTAAGAGTGGGAAAGTACTTGCAAATGCTCTTTATAACAATATCTCTTTGACATCCTTAAACCTCAATAGTAATTGGCTTGGCGTTAAAGGAGGCAGAGCATTAGCAGAAGTTCTTTGCAAGAACAATACTCTAACGTTGCTGAATCTTTATGAAAATAATCTTAGTTTTGAAGGAATAAAAGCTATAGCAAAGGCACTTTGTAAAAATACAAATTTAACTACTCTGAATATTGGATACAACTATATTGGATCTGAAGGAGTAAAAGCGATAGCAGAAACTCTTTGTAAAAATACCTCTTTAACTTCTTTAAATATTAGATATAATCAGCTTGGTTTTAAAGATGTCAAAATATTGGCAGAATCTCTTGGAAAAAACGCTACTCTGACTTCTTTAACTCTTGCTAATAATCAACTTGGTTTTGAGGGGGTAAAAGCGATTGCAAAAGCTCTTTGTGTGAACAATACTTTAACTTATTTAGATCTAAGTAAAAATTATGTTTCTTTTGACGGGATCAAAGTGTTATCAGAAACTTTATATAAAAATACTACTTTATCTTCATTAAATCTTAGTAACAATTTTTTTACATATGAAGCAGTAAAAGCACTAGCAAATGCCCTTTACAAAAACACCACTTTAACTAATTTAGTTCTTTCCGATAATAAACTTACAGTTAAAGGAGGGCAAATATTAGCAGAGGTTCTTTACAAAAATACCATTTTAACTTTTTTGGATCTTAGTAATAATCTACTCGGTTATGAAGGTGTAAGAATACTAATAGAAGCTCTTTACAAAAACACTACTTTAACTAATTTAAACATTTATGATAATAGGCTTAGTTTTAAAGAATGCGAAACATTAACGAAAGTTCTTTATCAAAACAATACTTTAATTTCATTAAAAATTTGAAATTCAAAATGTAGAAATTATATTTAATAATAAAGCTAAATATTATATTAATTTACCAGTTACAAGGATCATGCGAGGTCATTAAAATTTGCTTCAATTCATATCTGTTTATTATTATTATTCATTTTACATTTTGTTATTAATGAAATACATCATATTTAACGCTTCAGAGAAAGCTCATTTTATTTGTTTCCCTAACATTTTTATTTTATAAACATGACATAATTAACTAATAGGGAAGGTGAATAAATATTTGACGCATTTATGAGATATTAGTATGGATATTATAATAATCTGTGAATAAGTTAATTATTATTCGTGAAGTGGAAACTAATTTCTTGTTATCTAACATGATGTGACGGATACATGAGTATCGCCAGAATATTGGGAAAACATGTGACCGAAGGCCACGTACATTGTTGTATCTATATCATGCCGGGTAACATATACTTAAGATTTCGGAACATGGCAATCTAAAGCGTAATTGTATATATGTCGTATCTGAAGTTAGATATCTAAAGTAGCACCTGACTAGAATTACATGCACGAAGATCTAATTTCAGGGGTTTAATTCTAGTCAGGTGACGGTCTAGATATCAACTTTAGATGAAACATACAAGTATATAACGATAAGTGAGATTTTTTATTGGCCATGCATAAATTAGGAATTTGTATTACTGGCACAAATAAGTAAAACCCCGATGCAGCGGACTGACATAATTTTCAAAATAGCATTTTTGATATGAAATATACAACAAACTTATCTAATAGTGTAAATTAAAAGTATAATTAATCATGTATCAAAAATGTAACTTTCTCATCACTTGGACAAAACAAAACCCAACCAATTTTAGTTATTTAATAATGAACGTTTACGTTTAGCAAAAACGTTTTATCTTTTTACTCTTTCAAAAATGATAAAATTGCCTAATGAATGCCTTGAAGAAATATTTAATCACCTTAAAAATTATCCTAGACACTTATTTCCATGTCTTCTCGTAAACCGTCAATGGTGTAGAATTATTGTTCCAATATTATGGTGTGAACCATTAAAACACTGCGGAGATAGTGAACTTATAAGGATATACCTTTTATCATTAAATTCTGAAGAAATGGCGTTGTTAACTCCATTAAAGATATCAATTCCCAAGGATCCAAAATTATTATTTAAATATCCATCTTATGCTACATATGTTAGTAGTTATAATTTAAAAAAAGGAATCATAAGTTATCTCTACCGTGAGGAATATGAACTTTATTATGATAAATATTATGAAATATGTAATAAATATGATAGCGTGGTTAAAACAGTAGAATATTCTTTAATTAAAATGTTAGCACGAGCAAGTAAAAAAATTAAGTATTCAAATTTCAATGGAATCATTAGTAGCAGAACAGAGAAAATATTAGAAGAATTTCTTTACGAAAGTACCTCTATTACTTCATTAAGACTTTATGACATTGGACTTAGTCTTAAGGCTATAAAGTTACTAGCGAATATTCTTTGTAAAAATGTCGGTCTGATTTCATTAGATCTTGAGTATTGTAATCTTGGTTTTGAGGGAGTTAAAATATTGGCAGAGGCTCTTTATGAAAATAAAACTTTATCTGCCTTAGACCTTTCCAGAAATAGATTTAGTAATGACGGATCAGAAGCACTTGCAAAGGTTCTTTATAAAAACTCAACTTTAACTTCGTTAAGTCTTAATTCTAACAAATTTGGGTTTAAAAGTGGTGAAGTACTTGCAAAAACTCTTTATAATAATAATACTTTAACATCCTTAAGCCTTTATATTAATAATCTTGGCGTTGAAGGAAGCAAGGCATTAGCAAAAGTTCTTTACAAGAACACTACTCTTACATCTCTGGATCTTTATAAAAATAATCTTGGTTTTGAAGGAGTAAAAGCTATAGCAGAGGCTCTTTACAGAAATACCGGTTTAAAGTCTTTGGACATTGGAAATAACGAGATTGGTCTTGAAGGTGTAAAGGCAATAGCAGAAGCTCTTTGTAGAAATATCTGTTTAACTTCATTGAGTCTCACGAGCAATTTACTTGGTTTTAAAGAAGCCGAGATGTTAGCAGAAGCTCTTTGCAAAAACACTACTCTTACTTCCTTGAATCTTTCTTATAACGACCTTGGTTTTGAAGGAGTAAAAGCATTAGCAGAAGCTCTTTGTGTGAACAATACCCTAACTTCTTTAGGTCTAAGTTATAATCAAGTTTCTTTTGATGGAATTAAAGTATTATCAGAAACTCTTTATAAAAATACTACTTTATCTTCTTTAGATCTTAGTTGCAGTTTTCTCAATTATGATACTTATGAAGCCAATTATGATACTTATGAAGCAGTAAAAGTATTAGCTGATGCCCTTTACAAAAACACTACTTTAACTAATTTAGTTCTTTCAAATAATAATCTTAAATTTAAAGAAGGGCAAGTATTAGCAGATGTTCTTTGTAAAAACACCACTTTAATTTTTTTGGACCTTAATAATAATCTACTTGGTAATGAAGGGATAAAAGCAATTATTGAAGCTCTCTACAAAAATAATACATTAATTGATTTATACATTTATAATAATCAACTTAGCTTTAAAGAATGTAAAACTTTGGAAAAGATTCTTTACAAAAATAATGTTTCGGTTTCATTAAAATTTTAAAATTAAAAATTCTGAATTTTATTTAATAATAAAACTAAATAAAGTCGCTCTCTTAAGTGCAAATTACTCTATAAAATTCACTCTAAATGTATGATTCAAGTTATAAATTTACTCTATAAATGCGAACATTCTCTAAATTATTTTACAGAACTTGAATATCTTAAATTTAATAGTAACTATTAATATATGGTTACTACATAGTTACTATGTAGTTATTGCGCAATAAGATATTCAGATTTCTGTATACAGTACTGTCCAATATGGATATAACGGAATTTTAAAAAATCTGGATATAGATTTTACTAATATGTATATAAGGATATATGATAAATTTTTAAATTTAAAATCTGTTATACCATAAATTCTCAAAATAGCAGGCATGGGTGTTATTACAGATTTTGGGATGAATTAAGTTTATAGGTGTGGGGAATCTTTTGTCAGTCACTTATATAGCATCCAAATTGGTTGTTTCTTTGATGTTTCTTTGATTTTTTTTTGATGTAATATTCAATGCGAAAATAAGTTTCTTTGACGTAATATTCAATGCAAAATAAGTTTCATTTAAGATAATGAATCTATTTAATATAGACGTTTAATCTTTATAAACATGACAAAATCACAATATAAATTAAGAAGCTTTTGTAGTGCTTTTATAATGACAAATATTACGAAAAATATTATTATGAATCATAGGTGAATTAATTTCAAAGCAAACAAATCAAAAATGTGCAATAACAAAATAAATACATGATAAATAACACCTCTAGAAAGTAGGTTGATATGTTAAACTATTAAAATATAAGTATGATGAATCTATGGGTTAGCATAAAAATATTTATGGATGACGAGTATAAACATGAAAGCATGAAAATTGTGGTTTAGGTTAACTTTTTATTAGCGCATTGGAAAACAATTGAAGGGTAAAATTTTTTTAAAAAAATGAATTTAAACCAATTTAATTCGATAGTGAAAATTTTTAGGAATTTTGATTACATCAATCTTAAATCTGGTTGACGGCTAAGTTTTTAAGGCATAATTTCTTTGAATTTTATTTTATTTTATTTTTACAACGCATCTAACAATAACGTTAAAAAAAGAAATTCGGTTGGCCAAAGAAGATATTAAGATAATTTTGTCGTACATGTTTTTTTATTCACACCTGGTTTTAGCTAGTAAAATTATGAAAGAAATGATATATGGCTAAAATTGACGGTCAGCCAGCAAAAGTTATATGAACTTGTGACGTTTGGAATCGATTATAAAGTTTGAATGATCAGCAAAGTATGTACCAGTAAAATCACGAATAATTTTATGTTAAAACGAAGTTAGGTTGGCTAATACATATTGTTTATTTTTATTTTTATTTTCATAAACATGACAATTAACTAATAGGGAAGGTAAATAAATAAATAATTGTCCTGTTTGAGAAAGATTGTATGAATATTATAAGAATTAGTGAATAAATTAATTACTATACGTGGAGTAGAAATAACATAAATTTACTATCTCTGAGAAAACGTGATCGCACTGACCATGATTATATTAAGAATTCGTATCACCAGGCATAATTTTCAAAAATGTGTATCTTTGATAGTAAAATTAACTAATAGTACAAATTAAAAGCGTAATTAATGATACATCAAAAATGTAACTTTCACATCACCAGGACAAAATAATTAAATACTCCGACAATAAAACAATCTCAATAATTTAGTTATTTAATCGTGAACATTTAGCATAATTTCTTCTTTTAACCTTTTCAAAATGATAAAATTACCGAATGAATGTCTTGAGCAAATATTCTATGACCTTAAAAATTATCCTAGGCACTTATTTTCATGCCTTCTTGTCAATCGTAACTGGTGTAGAATTGTTGTTCCAATATTATGGAGAGAACCATTAAAGCACTATGGAAACAGTGAACTTATAAGAATATATCTTTTATCATTAAATGCTGAAGAAATGGCATTGTTAATTCCACTAAATATATCAATTCCCGATAATCCAAACCTTTTATTTGAATATACATCTTATACTATATATGTTAATAATTATAATTTAAAAAAAGGAGTCATAAATTATCTATACCATGAGGAATATGATCGTTATTATGACAAATTTTATAGAATATGTAATAAATACAATAACATAGTTAAAACAGTCGAATACACTTTAATTAAGATGTTAGCACGAACAAGTAAAAAAATCAAGTATTTTGATTTCAATGAAATCACTAGTAACAGTAATAAATTTGAAAAATTATTAGAGGAATGCCTTCGCGAAAATATCATAGTTACTTCCTTAGATCTTTATGGCATCAAAATTAGTTATGAAACTATGAAAACGTTAGCAAAGATTCTTTGTAAACATGTCGGTCTGATTTCATTAAAACTTCAGAAGAGTAATCTTAGTTTTGAGAAAGTGAAAATATTAGCTGAGGCTCTTTATGAAAATACAACATTATTGGCTCTAGACCTTTCTGAAAATAATTTAAGCAATGACGGGGCAGAAGAACTTGCAAAGGTTCTTTATAAAAACACAACCTTAACTTTGTTAAGTCTTAATTTTAACAAATTTGATTTTAAAAGTGGAGAAGTATTTGCAAATACTCTTTATAATAATATCACTTTGACATCCTTAAGCCTTTATATTAATAATCTTGGCGTTGAAGGAAGTAAGGCATTAGCAAAAGTTCTTTACAGGAACACTACTCTAACCTCCCTAGATATTTATAAAAATAATCTTGGTGCTGAAGGAGTAAAAGCTATAGCAGAGTCCCTTTACAGAAATACCGGCTTAACATCTCTGGATGTTGGATATAATGAGATTGGTCTTGAAGGTGTAAAGGCAATAGCAGAAGCTCTTTGTAGAAATACCTGTTTAACTTCATTGAGTCTTACGACCAATCAACTTGGTTTTAAAGAAGCCGAGATGTTAGCAGAAGCTCTTTGCAAAAATACTACTCTGACTTCTTTAAATGTTTCACATAATGAACTTGGTTCTGAAGGAGTAAAAGCGATAGTAAAAGCTCTCTTTATGAACAATACCTTAAAATCTTTAAATATTGGATATAACAATATTTCTTTTGACGGAATCAAAGTGTTATCTGAAACTCTTTATAAAAATACTATTTTAACTTCCTTAAATATTAGTGGCAATTCTCTCAATAATGAAACAATAAATGTATTAGCAGATGCCCTTTACAAAAACACCACTTTAACTAATCTAGATCTTTCTGATAATAATCTTAAATTTAAAGAAGGGCAGGTGTTGGCTGAAGTTCTTTGCAAAAACACCACTTTAACTCTATTAGACCTTAATAATAATCTACTTGGTAATAAAGGAGTAAAAGTATTGATAGAAGCTCTCTGCAAAAATACTACTTTAACTAATCTAAATATTTGTTATAACCAACTTAGCTTTAAAGAATGCAAAATATTTGAAAAGATTCTTTACAAAAATAATAATTTGGTTTCATTAAAAGTTTAAAATTAAACCATTTAGGATTAAACTTTCTAAATATATAATCCAAATTATAAAAAACCTATATATTTGTATATTTTTCAATTTTTTGCTATAGGTACCAAGAAGAGCATTTAGAGTAGTGCAATCAATTCACAACTTACGTGAATTATGCTAGATCACTAACTATTTGTTCATTGCATATCCAATTATGAACATTAGTATTAATTTTACACTGTGATAATTCATCATATTTAACGCCTCAATAAATTTTTGAGAAAATGCATTTGTTTTCCAAAAGGATTATTGTGAGCAGAAAGATATGTTTTGCAGTAATGTTAAAGATTGAAAATCAAGTGTTTTTTAAACATTTTTTCTTAAAGAATTGATGTAATCTTGAAGCGTTGGTGTAATTTGTGTATATAGGATTATATATTATACCTGGATTCCAATGAAGTGCTTTACACATATAGATAGTACATAACTTACATTTAATAATATTGCTGAAATAGTATGCAATGATGCAGTAGTTTCCGATTTGTTTGTGCTTGTATCTAGTGCATGAAATGCAAAGATAAAGTATAGTACGATTCAAGTATGTAATAGCTATAATATTAAGTATATCATGATTTTTAAAATTGCGTTTTTGATGAGAAAATTAATAATTCCAATCGAAAGCGTAACTTATGATACCTTAGAAACATAACTTTTATATCACTTTGACAAATACTAAATGCACTCTGAATAATAACACAACCTCAATAAATCTAAATATTTGTCCGTAAAATTTAGCATAATTTTGTCTTTGAAATGATAGAATTCCGAAGAATGCATTGAAGAAATATTTAATTGATTATAAATTACTCGAGACATTTATCTTCATGCCCTCTTGTAAACTGTCTATATTATATAGTGAATTATTAAAGCACTGCGAAGATAGTGAACTTTAAAAGTGTGCCGTTATATTAAATGCTGGAAAAAAGCACTATTTATTTCATTAAATATATTACTTCTCAGTAATCCAAAACTTTCATTTGAATATATAGGCCGTATTATCACTTTTGATACATTATATTTTATAAAATAAATTAAAAAGCTTATTAATAATATTAAATCTAATAAATGTTATTTTAAACTATACTTTT
>CAJVQA010004796.1:0-17067 GCA_910591915.1 Cetraspora pellucida
AAAATTATTTTTACTATTGTTTGTTATTGCATCTTTGATTTTACAGATGTATATGCTCATTTATAAGTTTTTTTTTTTTACTGAACATGAATAAGTCACGCGAACCAATCAATTCCAAGACTTTGCATTCATTCCTGATACCTACCTTTTAAAGCATTGTTCGGGGTGCTACACAAGATCACGATGAAGGATAACCCAATCATATGCTAAGAATCGCCACACCATTTTAACTCATGAGTAAACCATACCCTATGTACGTATTTCATACACCGTTCCTGGTATAGTAAGGGCCCGTGTTCAAATCCATGATTAAATAAGAAAGCCTAAACACTTTAATGATATCGATGCAAAAAATTTATATAACGTACAAATTCAGAAATCATGAGATAGTCACAGGATCGGTCATCCAATCAGATCCAAGATTTTGTACATCCACGCCTATAAACCATACACTTCGTTGTACGTTGTACAAACTCCGTTCCTGGTATACATACGTTGTACGTTGTACAAACTCCGTTCCTGGTATACCCTTAATTTTAATGTGGTGCATGCTTAAGCATTAGATTACCTATTAAGTAAATATCATCTGTTTGGTTGGTACTGTCTAAATTCGCCAAAACCATGGACAGGTATTTAAGCAGTATATGCAACTAGAAATACTATGTATTAAAATTTTGTGTAATATAAAACCATTCAATTAAAATTTATTTATTGTCCGAAGCGTAGCGGAAGACACTCTACTTCGACATTTCATACAATGTCTGTTAGCAATATTCTATCAAACTTTCCGATTTAGATACACTAAATATCTCGGCATATTTACAAAAATAAACAATCTACTGGCCAGATAAATCGGCCGCCTTAGCCAGATATGTTAACTAATTGCTTCGGACATTTATCAGTTTCTGATATCCTAGTCATACTACATGATAAAATTAACCAATCAAATTTTTTTATAATTCTTTAAATACAAATTTAATTATTTTTATGCATTATGCAATTAAAAAATTATGCATTTATCTGGTCTGTTGACGGAAATTGTATGCAGTTAAGCAGTATATACAATTAGATAGTACACATTTAGACAGTACCAACTGTATTTATTATTTAAATACCTAATTTAACCAAGTATAAAGCGATGACTAAAAATTATATAAATGGTACTACGTATATGCAATGCTCTACGGTATTTCTGCAAAATAATAGCATTCAATCAAGAAACTTATCAGTTATCGAGTTATACGTATAACACGCATTGCATGATCTGCAAGCTTTAATGACTGAACAGATTAACTTCATAAGAGTGTATACGTACGTGCGTTTATATATTAGTAATATACTCAAGCTATTTAAATTAACTAAAGTTTTCTATATAAGCATAAAGTGCGAAAAGTTTTTAATTTTGAAATTTTAATAAATTTTGATTTTTTTTTAAAAAAAAATACAATTTAATTAATATGAATCTCCAAACTTTTAGTCTTTTTCTAATTGTTCTTTCATTTTTACTTGCATCATCTATTACTGTTGATGCTCGTTTTCATAAACATATTAACAAACATATTAACAAATATGATAATGAACATTCTATTCCGTCTATAAAACCCAAATGCTCAACATCAACTCCAACATCAACTCCAACATCAACTCCAACACCAACTCCAACACCAACTCCAACACCAACTCCAACACCAACTCCAACACCAACTCCAACACCAACATCAACTCCAACTTGTTGTCAATCAAGTGGCAGTCCGGGGTGGAATAACCTTGATCTTGCTGGTGGTAGTTATAATGCTCCTTATGGTGCTATTATTACTAATGCGGTGGATTGTTGTCTTTATTGTACTAGAAATTCGAGTTGCCTTGGATGGAGGTGGTTTTCACCTGCAAATGCAACTGTATGTTTAGTGACTACCCCCGATTATAATTCTTGTTCATCGCCGATATACACCATCATAGACACCAGCCAAGCAGGTGGCATTGTTCATTGTAGTGGTGGCAGTCAATGTTAATTTAAAGCACTTTTCAAATTACTGTGACCATCAAATTCATAGATCACACATCATTGGAAATCTGGAAATCAGGAATTTAGAGTTTAATATAATATAAGCCTGTGATTGGATAAAAATTATATTAATTAATTTTTATACCCAATTCTAATATTAAAATCTAATAATGTATATATTTTTTCTACTTAATTCTAATATTAAAAACTAATAATGCATCAATATTAGCTTGATCAGTTTTGATGTTTAGGATTCTACTAGTCTAAAAATAGATACTGTACTTTCGCCTAAAGTTTGTAAAATTTAAATCAAGAAGCTTAATTTTGTCTAGCTAACAAACTAACTATATAATCTAATAAACAAATAGACATTATGCTACTGTAGAAAACCGATATATGTTAAGTAGTCTTCAGAAATTTTATGTTTAAGTAGAAATTCATAAAAATTTTTTTCATTAGTAATAAAAAAAAGAAAAAAAAAGATTTCTGAGATTATTCAGTTTAATGTTATAATAAATATAGATAGTAAAAAAACCTTTTTGTATTACTCAAGTGAGTTTTTTCATCAGTTTTTTTTATTCACTTATTAGTTTGAAAAATGTATAAAATTTCTACTATTATTCAGTTATACAAACAATCAGTTCTTGTTCTTTTACTAGATATAGTACCAAAAATACGAAAATAAAAAAAAACTTTTTTGCTTTTTTAATGATTATGATCCAATAGCTAAATTGGCATTGAAGTATTAAAGTCTCTTGGTTATACTTTTTTTGTGTTGGTTGTGTAAATTGAATAAAAGAGAAACCAAAGTCATCCAGCGTTAAATTAAACTAAATTATAAAATAAAAAATAAAAAAATAAAAAATAAATATAAATCCATACTTTTATTAGATCCTAACTGTGTATAGATGGACCTTATACGCTATTCCAAAAAAAGTATCGCCAATTTTCACATCAGGTATATTTAAGGGATTTCCTGGAATTTGCTGATCATATTTATTTCTCGATACAGATAACGAGGAAAGCATATCAAGTATAATTTAATAAAAATATGGTTCTGAAACCGCTATATTATAGGAGTGCTTTCAAGGGAAAATGCACATCTGACTTTGGATTATATCTTGTGCCAGATATGGTTTATCTAATTTATTAGGGGTTATCCCTGGCAGCACTCATTTCCTGTAATTTGCAATATAAAATACAATACGCTATGTTTTTTAATAGATTGGAGACAAGCATTATAGGCAGTGTACTGGTATTTCACAGGGGTCAGTTGTATCGACACTGCTTTGTAGGTTCGTATTGACACAATTGATAATTTGGTTCTTTTCTTGATATTTATATATTGAGGACTTATAATCATTTAATACATAGTTTTATTATAGTGAGATGGAATGGGAAGTGCTTCCTTTTGTGAAGCATGATGATGGCATAAGTGAATATATCGATTTCAAAGGGTTAGTGTTCATGGCCAAAAATTGAATTTATAGCTTATGCTATGGTTTCTTGACGATTTTCTGTACATAAGTATAGACAAAGAAAAGGTTAAAAGATTTATAGCTGCAATGCATAAAGGTAATAATTGTGATATGTATTTTGAATAAGGTAAGATTTTATTGAATACATAATTTTTTTAGGTTATCCAAAATATAAGTATGTCGTTAACAGAAAAAAGAGCTTAACAAGCTTCAATATTATTGTTGACGGGAAGCCGATAAAGAAATTGTGTGGTAAATCAAATATTTGCTTGCTCAAAGAATTTTAACAGTTTTCTAACTTAATCTTTAGACTTTTCATGGTGTGGAATTCTAATTCATACGACTATATTGAACTGTAAAGTTAATTATATGTGATATAGCTTTTCACGTAGGTCTTCCTAAACTGATGAAAGGTGACGAAACTGACGAGAGATGATGAAACTTTTAAAAGGTAACGAAACTGTTGAATGGTAACGAAATTGTTGAAAGGTAACGTAATAAAATTTATTTAAATAATTGTCCTTTTTACCAGGAACAGAGCGTATTATTAAGCGGCAAGTTAAATGTTTTTGTACAAATACGTGCTTTTGATTGGATATCTCTTTTTATATGCATCATATTGATTGACCAATACTACGTAGTCATTTTCCAATATTGACATAACTACCCCTGCGTCACCATTAAAATTTTACTATCACGTGATGTTCTACATAACTTATCCAATAGTGAGTCTTGCTCTGATGTAACGTTACATGGTCGAAAGATCAAAACAAACCGTTCGTTTTTTCAAAAATCGCTTACCACCTTTCATGCTTTAACAAAAACCTGAAGAATGTTTTGTGCGCAATCCAACTGTCACGTGATGATGAAAATTAATGGGACATATTTAGATCACTTGACTTAATTACTACATCGCTGATCTGTCGCACTTAAAAAGTAAAGTACTTACGTACAGCTGCATCGTTACACAATCATTCAAATCGGCAAAAAATTACGTATATAGATGCACAATATTATTTTGACAATTCAAATTACTTATTTTGAAGATGGAAAAACCAAAAGAACGACGTAAGTATTTATCTAAAAAAATTTTTAACAAGTTTAATCAAAAAAAAATTTTTTTTAATCAAGTTATTAATTTTACATACATACATTATACTTTTAGTTTTTACATTAAGGAACGAAAATAGAGAATTTTCATTAAAGAATCATGAATTAAATTATTATATAACTAATGGATATGAAAAATCACTTGAAGAGTTAAACAAATTAATAACAAATGAACCAAATAATGCAATTACATTAGAATATCGTGGATTAATTTATCTCTTAATGGATAGATATCATGAATCGATTTTGGATTTATATGAATCATTAAAAATTAGACCAAATGATGCTACTACTTTAAGTTATCGAGGTATTGCTTATTGTATGATTGGTAAATTTAAAGAATCAATTGAAGATTTAAATAAATCATTAGAGATTGATCATAATAATAATACGTTTACATTAAATTATCGTGGAGTAACTTATTATGAGATGGATATATATGAAAAATCTCTTGAAGATTTGAATAATTCATTAAAAATTGATCCGAGTAATGTAATAGCTTTAAATGATCGTGGAGCAACTTATCGTATGTTAGGTTTATATAATGAATCTCTCATTGATTTAAATAAATTTTTAGAATTTTATCCTAACAGTGCATCAGGGTTAAGAAATCGTGGATTAACTTATTACATGTTAGGGAATTATGATGAATCAATTATTGATTTTACAAAATCATTAGAGATTGATCCGAATAATACATTCACTTTACGAAATCGAGGAAAAACTTTATATAAAATGGGTAGATATGATGATACTCTTATAGATTTAAATGATTCATTTGAAATAGAATCACATAACGCTTGGATAGTAACAAATAAAACAATATATCAAATGATTAGTAGATATGAAAGAGCACTTGCAAATTTTACTAAATCATTAAAGATTAAACCAGATAATGCATTTGAATTGAAGAACAGAGGAGCTATTTATCGTGTACTGGGTAATTATGATAAATGGCTTGCAAAGTTAAAAGTTTCATCAGAAATTAAATTAAATAACAACGAAATCTATGAAATGGCACTTGTTGATTTAAATAAATCATTAGAAATAGATCCTAATAATGTTGATACTTTAAGAGTTCGTGGTGAAACCTATTATATGATGAAAAAAGATAATGAAGCACTTGAAGATTTGAATAAATTATTAAAAATTGATCCTATAAATGCATTTGGTTTGAGAATTAGAGGTGCAACATATCGTATGATGGATAAATATAATGAATCACTTGAAGATTTAAATAAATCATTGGAAATCTGTCCAAATAATGCAATAGCCCTGAGATATCGTGGTGGCACATATAATTTAATGAACAAATATGTAGAATCACTTAAGGATTTAAATCTTTCATTAGAGTTAGAACCAAATTATGTTGGTGCTCTAAGTGAACGTGGTGAAGTTTATCGTTTGATGAATAAATATGAGGAATCACGTATAGATTTAAATAAATCTTTAGAAATTGCTCCAAATGATGCTATAACTTTAGGATACCTTGGAATTACTTGTCGCAAGATGAAAAGATATGATGAATCAATTATATATTTAAGTAAATCTTTGGAAATCATGCCAAATGACGAATGGACATTAACAAATCGAGCTATAACTTATCGCATGATAGGAAAATATTATGAATCGGTTATAGATTTAAAAAAGTCTTTGGAAATTAATCCAAATTATGTGGATTCATTTAGCGAACTTGGAGAAACTTATCGTTTGATGAAAAGATATGATGAATCTCTTATAGAATTAAATAAATCGTTAAAAATTGAACCAAACGATGCATTTGCATTACGTGTTCGTGGAGCAACATATTTCATGATGTATGCATATGAGGCATCTTTGATTGATTTAAATAAGTCATTAGAAATTGAACCTGACAATGCTTTTGCCTTACGTATTCGTGGAGCAACTTTTCGTGAAATGGCAATGTATAAAGAATCTCTTGCTGATTTTAATAAATCATTAAAAATTGAACCAAATAGTTCTTGGACATTGAGAAATCGCGGTGTAACTTACCTCATGATGAATGATTATGAAGAAGAATCATTTGCTGATTTTAAAAAAGCAATAGAAATAGGTGATAATATTCAATAATTAAAAAACATAATTTCATTAATAATTTTATTACTAAATTCAACTCTGCCTTCGTATCACCATAATTTCATAAATACTGATACTCTTATAAAACAAAATATTATTCATGATTAGTCTTTTTTTTCACTATTTCTGTTCTTAATAAAGATTTAAAAAAAGAACTTTAAGAAACTTGATTTGGGAAAACAATTTATACATGTTATTTTTTTCATCAAATTTATTTACGTATTTTTGCAATTATAAATTGTTTGTATCCAAAATTGATAAATAAAAAATCTTTGCAATTATAAAAACTATTATCAATAAAAAATCAAAATTTGATGAGCCTAGATGATTGACGTATAAAATGAAATAATAATATTCCTGAGTATAGCTTGTTTTAAATATCATAACGCCAATAAAATATAAATTAAATAGTAAACATTTACGAATTCGAAGAGTAAAATTACTAGTGTTCATTATAGGTAATTATGATTTATAACTTATACGTGGATGTGATCTATGTTAGATCATATCGATATATTATAAATTGTAATATGGAATTTTTTATAACCTAAGACTTTTCCAAAATTTGTATAGTAAAATTTATTTTTTTTAAATCGTTACTTCTTCATTTTTAATGATAAAGATATAAGTTTTGCCTAAGCTAATAAAGAATGAGTCATAGTTTTATGGTTTAGAAACTTTTTTGGATTTTAAAATAGCCAATCGTGCAAAAACTCTTTTAAAAAATATCTATTATAAACATGTTTTTGCTCTATTGAAACTTTTAAAAATTTAAATTAAAGAAAAAAATCTCTTTGTATTAATATCTCATATATTATCTTCAATAAAAATACGTTAATTTTTTTTATAAATAATTAGGTCTTTCTGGACCTTAGCGATTGAAAGTTTTAATAAATTACTTTATTGTTATTACAGATTATAAGCAGATTCGAATTCATTTTATTTCAACATTTATATGTACTTATGTACACAAAAAAGAATATCTGACCTCACCTTAACACCAAAAAAAAAAGTTTATATTATGAAAGATACTAGAGCAATAAAAAGGTTTTTGTTTTAAGAGATCCTTTAATTTATATGGTGTTTTACAGAGATATATTTATACAACCAATAATATACAATCAATCACATGGACCGTCTACGGACATGTACTGATTCACGTAAGTTGTGAGTATCTATGCGAAAATTATTTCAAGCCCTAACGTTAGCTAATGGTTTTAGTTAGCACCTGATATTTGTGATTATCTGATTGGCAGATACAAAAAATTATATAGCGATAGGGCATGAAAATAATTTTTGGTATCTATGTCCGTAGATACTGGTTTGGTTACTCAGGTCGCGTGGCCTTAAATTTCGTGTAACCTGATATATTTTCGCGGGGAGTATATGATAACATCAATATTGGGCAAATCTGCCCAATATTGTATGCTTATCTACTAGATACAAACTCAGTCAAAAGTTTGTCTGATTGGCTAATAAATTCGATTTAATTTTACATTATTTATATTGTTTTTAAAAAAACGAAACCTAGTAATAATGAAATAAAAAAAAAAAGCAGTAAAGAGCTGTAGTACTCTATAGCCAAAAATATGATTTAATTCTCGTCCATTTAAAAAAGCTAGTATAGTAATAACCTCTCAAAACCCGATAAAACAACATATTTACTAAGCTAACATTTTAAAATGGACAAGAATTAGATCTTATTTTTGACTATGGAGTCCTACAGCTTTAATGAAACCTTATATATAGTTTTTTTTTACTTTATTATGGTTGGGTTTCATTTTTTTAAAAAAGTGCTCTAAACTGTATAAATAATACAACATTAAGGGTGTTCTCAAGTAGCTTCATCAATGTGATTATCGAGATGTTGCGGGTGGTGATTATTGCGGTTAATCGAAAAACGAATTGCAAAAATTCATTTGGATTTCAAATTTTATCCAATCAAAGCAGCCCTATGAAAAAACTTTGTGGTTGCAGCTCCGGGATTTTTTCGTCAATCAGATCGGTTGGTAAACATTGAGGGAGACGGCTTTAGTGTGATTTGGGTTCGTTGAGAGCTATCAGTGACACAAAAATTAATATGAAATAATTAGTAATTATGTGATTCGATAGTTTGTCATGAATCGTTCTAAAACAAATTGCATAATTTCCAGTCAGGGACGATGATTTTCTGCAAAATGCAGAATACCGTAGAATTTGCAGAAACTTTTGAATTCACTTGTCTTTGCAAAAATTTTATTACAGATAATTACAGAAATTTGCAAAAAAAAATTATTTTGCAGATAATCATCCCTGTCTTCGATTAATCGAAATTAATTGAAGAGATCCTTATAACAATTTTCCCGAGGATTTTAAATTTCAGCCAATCAGAGTAACTATAAAAAACAGGATGGTTGTTAGCGTTAGCCCAAGTTTTTTGACCGAAATGATCTATTTTTTCAGCCAATCAGATCATTTTATCAACCACTGAGAAAGGCGATTGAGAATTTAATTATTAGCGTTAGTAACAAATTATCCCTAATGTACGTACCAGTCGGTACATGAATTTATCCCTATCGCATGGATCATGTGTCTGGGAAATTTTTACATTAATGATCTCATGTCAATTTATCATGGTAGTGAAAATAGCACGTATTTGTTTGGTTGCAACCAACGAAATTAAGGATCCCATCATGTTTATTACGCGATTAGACATTTTTAGGGAACTACTCCAGCTGCGCCAACACATTTTCACTTTCATGTGATGATAATCCAATAACAAGTCTCATTTTAATGTAACGTTACACGATCAGGAAGATCAAACAAAACGTTCGTTTCAAAAATCGCTTATTTCTCTAAATTTGCATAAAAAACCATTTTTTGTGCTCTAACAAAAAAAATTACTTGAGCAATTTTACTATAAATACCCTTAATGCCTCATCTTATTAAAAACTCTAACCCAAACCTAAATGAACTTTAAAGAATTTTTCAATAGTCACGTGATAGTGAAATTTTGTTGGCGCACCTGGGTAAGATTTTTTAGGGTGTTGTGTCCAATTACATATTGATCTACATATTGTATAAATTGTATTATTGATATAAACAACACCCTCCTAACCAGATATGACTTTATTTTGGTCCGACTCTTCTTGGATGTTTTATTTCGTTTTTGCTTAATTTCACTTTCATTTATATTACAATACCTTTTTTTTTTAAAAAAAAAAACAAGTATTTTTGTTTGAAACGATGATGGGATAAAACAAAACAATGATGACAATGAAATAAGAGAAAGATCTGTATTTCAGTATTTTGTTTGTGAAAACTAGATATGTGGTAGAAACTGTTACATCTTATTGAACCACAACAATTTCTATTGCATTTTTAATAAAAACATAAGGTTGTTACTGTTCATTAAGTTTACTGATTTTGCATGAAAAATTGGTTATCTTAATTGACATAACTAGTTTTGGTCTTATATGTGAATGTAACATTGAGTATTAGCATATGTTCAAAATTTTTAAGAAAATTTGAACATATTTCTGTATTTTATATTTTTAATTTTTTTTTAAAGTTAGTGAATATATATTAAATGTTAATACTATATGTTGTCTATTATTGTGGAGGTACCAGTTTCTTAGAAGTGTTTGGCAGAAACAGTAGTAAGTCATGTATATGATAATAATATTAGCATATTTTTTGACTATTTATTAATTTTGATTTTTTTTTTGTATATAATAGGTTATTTGTTGAATAATATGTTGATTTTTTTTTTTATTTAGATGGTTTTTCATTTTTTACTTTTGAAATAATATTTTTTTTGTAATTTACATTAATTAAAAATTTTGTAAATTTATAATTAATTAATAAAATCGAATAAGCAAATTATGAAGTAATCAAAGTTTGCTCAAACGTTATTCTCTATGCACTTAGCTAATAAACGTAACGATGCTCATTTACTACAATTAATCAAAATAAGAAACCTAATTGATACTTGAGCGATCCATTAATATTTTATCAAATGTCGTTATCACTACATTTAGTTCGTTAACATTCGGTTATTGCATAATAAGGTTGCATGATAAGGTTACTTGTGCGATCTCATTGAATACTCAATTAATTGTAAATTTTGTCAACCCAAGGATAAAAAAAAGGTGGTCTGCCGTAAAATGTTTGTAAATTGAAATGATAAACTCGTGTAATAATTTTTACTGATAAAAATTTATTGATTACATAATAAACTTAATTAAACTACAATGTTTATCTAAATATTCATTACGATGTTAAACACTTTTGACTCCCTTAGGGTGCTCTCAAGCATCTCACTCAATATGATCAGCTAGTAAACGAGATCGTGCACAAGCACTATAATTAATTGAGGTAATTCTTACGGCAATTTTGCTGAAGGTTCATAGTGCGAAATGCGGATCTTAAATTTTAGCCAATAAACACAACTCTATGATAAAAAAAGATGGTCTCGACCATCTTTTTTTTTCATTGCGATAACGAGCTTATTTGACCATCCAAATTATGTTCCGCTAATTAAAAATTGAGCACCGATCTATTAATTTAGGTGCTTGAGAGCACCCTTAAATTATTTTCCGCTAAGTAAAATTTATTCACCAACACTTTTTGTCCAATTGATTAAGACGCTTGAGAACACCCTAAATTGAACTTCTGCTTATAAGGTACGCACACGGCGTGAAATGTCCGTAAAGCGATAAATTTATAAAATATTGTATATCATTTAGAGTTAGGTGTTCACATTAATGTTAAGGACAGATTGATGGTGCAGACAAAATTCTTAAAATTCGGTAAGGTTAACAGTTAAGGTTAGGGTCAATATTAAGAGGTGGAGAGGAGTAATTTTAATAGTAAAATTGTCTAATGAAAACTTTTTGTTAAAGGACAAAAGGTGGTTTCTTATGCATATTTTGAGTTACGTATGAGCGGAACGAATGTTGTGTTACATTACACCTAATCTCGAAATCCGATTCGTGATCGGAGAACTACGTCGCCAACTTGAGAAATACTTGAGTAGTGTTTAAAAAAACAGCTAAAGATGATTTTGAAATCTGTTATTAAAGATGCATAAAGGTAGCAGAGAATAAAAAAAGATATTAAGTAGTGTCTAAAGATGACCATTTAAAAATATAGTAATATTTAAACAAAGTTAGCTATAATGATTTCAAGTTAATACTGTATTATATTTTTTTAGTCTTTGTTCCAAACAATATATGAAAGATTTATTATATTATATAAAATTTTACAAAAAATCACACGAAAGAATATTAGTTGTGTTCTCAGTAGAATCCTGATTCTTTATTGAGAATTTTAAACTAGTTTATGCAATTTTGATTTTTATAAAGAACAAGTTTTAGTATCGATTTAGTATCGATCTGAAATGAAATTGTTATTTAATTTAATGCGTACAACGGGTTAGAATTGTGATCAGTAGATAAAATAGGCTTGTTCTTTATATTAACCATTTCGTCGTAAGCATATAAGTATAATACAGAAATAATTTTTGTTTAAACATATAAGTATATACAAATAATAAAGTTGATGTGTTCGATAACAATATGAACATAATAATCAACAACGCAGTTTTCAAATATTTGTTACATAAAAACCAGGATTATGAGCGCTAAAGATAGGTAGATCATATGCTTCTTTAAAACGTGGAATTTGTTGAATTTCAACTTTTTGAATATCTTTACGGTTCTGAGATTCAATAGAATTTCTTGAATTTTGAACTATTTCTCTTGTTTTTCCAATTCCGATATTTGAAGTTGGAAATTTATCAATATCCGAAACAGTCTATTAAGAAATTTAGATTAAATTTAGTAATTTATTTAATGATTATGACTCGAGTCAACTCGTAGCTTAAAACAGTCTTGACCCGAATTAACTCGAGTCCAGTCTCTAATGTATAGTTAATATTATGCAAATAACAAGTTACTCACGAAAAGTTTGGGCAAAAATTTTTCCATTTTTTTTTAATAAAACGTTATAAATTCGATAGTGTAAAATGTATTATTTTTTTCGCTAATTTAATCTCCTTGAATAACAAAAATATATATATATATATAAATATAAATTTTTTTAGAATGTTTACTAATCTACAATAATATCAATCAAGAAAAATTAAAATTTACCAAATGGATTCGAATATTAAATCTTCAATAGATTCAATAGAGAATTTATATATAATTTAAAAGTTTTGAGAATTATCGTTAACGTTAACGGTTAAGCGCTCTTTAAGCGTTTATATACGTATCGGTATATTCTTTGAACAATGTTTTACGTATCGGATCCGTGAGACTTATTAACGTTTATGTTTATTATATAAATAATACGGAAACAATAGCGATAGGCTTATCACAGTTTAATGGCATCCTTTATTTGGTTAGTTTTTTTTATATAAATTGAATCTTTTTTTCCCAAGAACACGAGTTTTATGCTCAGAAAAAGGTATTATTATGCTTATATAAATCTTTTTATATAAATTTGTTTGGCTAATTAAGCAATATATCGGCGATAATCGGATTAATTTGGGAACAAATTTATAATGCGTAAAGGAATTTCGACAATAAACGGCGGTAATCGGATTAATTTGGGAATAAATTTATAAATCTGAATTCATTTGTTTAAGTTCCACAAACTAATTTGGTAATTGATTAACGCAATTGATTATTCAATTAGTCGTATATGTTCATTTAACCGTAACCAAAAATGAAAATGTATAAAAAAAATTAAATTGCTCGTTGTACGTTGATCCAATTAACGTTAATTGTCTTATTTCAGCCTTATAATGAAATTTAGTTAAGATCGGCGCGGTGTAGTTAAAGAATCATTTACGCATAAGAATCGATTCTTAATAATTATGCTTAATAACTTGGCGACAATACAAAAAAAAAGTTATCTATTGTTCCATCAAATGGCGAACTTTATCATATACATGCGTGCACATATACGTACGTACGTAATGTAACCATATTGTGAATGATAATAATATTTATATACATATTTTTAAGTAATAGATTTTATGAAGATACGTAGTAATAAAATGTGCGCTTGCATAAATACCTTTAAATATATACCATTAATGATCAAGTAAAGTTTATCGTCACTTGTGTAATTTTCTTTAAAAAACCCGAATTTTAGCTTTCCGACTATCAGCGCACAACAGAATTTACTCACCAAAATAAATTGATCAGTCATCATAAATGCATGTATGTGCTTACGTAATCTACCGTGTGAGACCATGAAAGATCGACAATATGCACCAATTATATGATCTACACTAATTAAAGTAATAAAACCTTACGTTAGGGTTAGGGTTGTGACCAAAAAGGCTTATCTTGTACCAAATTTTACGGCGAATCTTTTTTGTTAGTGCGCAGAATGTGGTTTAATAGAGAATCTATTGTCAAAAGAGATCTGATTGGTGAACCTACGTCGATCTTTCATGGTCTACGTACACACGCATTTACATATCCGATGGCTGGAAAGTGGATTCCATTACTTATTATAACGATAATAATAATTCTTGAAACTGTAATTACAAAGTGCATTTTCATAATCATTTTTGAATTTGTTGCACAAAGCACATCCTGCGGTTCCATGGTCACAAGGCATTTCATTATTCCGTTTTATTCCGGTTTTTATGTTACATAATTTTAGAGTAACTCTGGGCAACTAATAACGTACTGTATGTACGTATTATTAACGTTAGCGATGAATTTAAAGTTTGCATATAAATGATGCTTAAAGACTGTAATACCGCGGTATATTCTTCTAGTGGTTGCGTGAAATGTATTGCGCAATTATACATGATACTCATTAACTGAATTTAAAATAAAGTATGCAATAATTATAACTTTATTAATCCGATCATCAGCTAACCAAGTATAAACTAACATCGCAAATTAATTCTTAATTTTAAAATGATTTAAACATATTTATTAATAATGAAAATGAAAAAATAACAATTATTATTATTATTATATAAATTAATAATTATCTTTATATAAATTTTATTGTATTTATGCAAATTCCGTTTCCATTTCATAAAGTGTTCTAGACCAGACTTGGAATTTTCTACATTTACACATATACCTGCAAATACAAACTTGAAATGGTATTTATTGAATGTCTGCCTATACTATTAATGACTATTAATGAAACTATAGTCCGAAAGTCCGAAATACGTAAGTTCATTGAACCCATTTATTTCAAGATAACGGTAAACAGACAATCACTACTATTAAATGTGACTAAAATTGAATTTCTCAAGTATTGTAGCTGAGTTTCGCATTATTAGATTCAATTCCGATAGTAGATATAATTTAGCAATGTTAGTATTGAATCCCGTAGTTACATAACTCATATGTACGTACGTACGTACGTACCCGATATATACTGTTTATTTATCAGCTATATCGAAATTTTATCTTGGATTTTCAATTGTGAAACTTCAAATATTTACTTCATTACCTTTTATAATCGTTATGAACAAAGAACTTGAGGAAAAAAAAATACTATACATAGTATTGTAGGCCATATATAATATGTAAAATAGTATTTTTATTAATTATGGAAGCAATTTTGTTTGTAAATGACAATAAAATTTATATACATTCCGATCGAGCTGTAGTACAATTTCGTCATATTATACGAAATTGGAATTAAGAATGGTTACATTCAAAGACATACCTTTTTTTTAATCGTGTCTAAAAAAAACAATAGCAAAAAGAAAATGAGTCACATTAATGTCTTCTGACCTCTTAAATTTACTTTTTTTCTTAAAAAATCTGTTAGCTATCATCAGTTTTAGGTGAAAAATTGTTTCAAATACATTGATGGATTTTTTTCTCACGCTTACTATTCTTTATACTAAATAAGGTATTTTCAAAATGAACTTTAATATCCGTCATAAAACCAAACAATTGTTAAAATTGGAAATCCATGACAACAAATATTTGGACAACTATTTTGTCTTCACAATTTGACATGTCAATAACTTATAAAATATTCGGAATAACCTCTTTTAAAAAACTATAAAAAGATATTAAATTCTGTTTCCAGAAAATAATTTTTTATTCAGTTATTCAGAAATTATCATACATCTTTATTCATTAATTTACCGTTAATCATAAACAATTATTATATTATACATCAACAATTCACTATTGGTTATTCTTTGTTAACAAAAAAGTTAGAATTCTTTTTTAAATTCTACATTTATTAATTATACTATCTTAACGAGCAATTCCTAAATCAAATAATCATCTATTTTTTCTTTTGATTTAAAGCGATTATAATTTAAACCTGTTATAATAAAAATGGATCCTCTATCAGTCCCATCAAAATTCCCTCCAAAAACATCCAAATTTACACAAAAAAATTCGGTAATTTAATAACTTAAAACAACTGTTATAATTAAATTAATATAGTTGTTCATTAACGTTAATCTGTTTCTTTTTAGGATAATTCATCTACAACCAAAATTGATTCGAAAACACGTGAATTCTTACAGAATAATCAAAATCAAAATACAAAAGTTGTCAATGATATTGGTGATATCGGTGATAGGAGCATATTCAAAATTGCAAGAAACCAGAAAAATTATCCTTCCTGGCACCCTCTTAGTCCAGCTTATTTTATCTGCCACATTTAGTCATTTCCCTCGCTCAATATAAACCTCATACTTATATATGCATACATTTCGTGTTTGATTTGATCTTGCACAAGATAATTATAGCATACATTTCATATTTTATGTGATCTCACAAAAGATTATTATAGCCTACATTTCATACATTTTATATTTTGTGATTTCACGCAAAGCATAATGTCCTAAATACAGGACGAGATTCAGCATGTTAGTATTTTATTTTTATTAATTATTTATATCTTATTTATTTTCTAAGAAAAAAAATATTAATAAATAAATTTGTGAAATTACTGTTATAATAAAAAATTTAAAACTATCTTATGATACTTTTTTGCTTTGTAAAATTTCTGTAACCTATAATATCTTTAAAGTAGGCAATAGGTTTTAATAAAAAAAACTTTAAAAAAATTCAAGCATAAATAAATAACTTAATAATGTTTTTCATTAAATAAAAGAATATCTTCAATAAAATAGATTATTAAATTAAATATATTAATATTGCTAACTTAAAAATTTTCTATTTTAACTGTAATAACAAAAGTTATTCATTATAATATAAAGATTATAACTTAATGGTTTTAAACAGTATTTATAATAAGATTTAACAATATATTGTCAGAGGTAAAACCGACACCTCATGGAACTTGCGAAATGGACGTCATTGTGGCATACTTACCTAATTAGAGTTGCCCATGACGATCCATCTGAAACATGTGCGCCCG